>JAAAKQ030319387.1:0-26612 GCA_010016005.3 Zanna intricata
GCACAGACATTCGGTCTTATGCTCTAGGGCGACCGAATGGGGTGGTGGCGGGAGAAATGCCAGCAAACCAATCTAACCAAATCCCAATGCTTGTGTTGCTAGATGTCTCCAATATATTCGGGACTGTGACCTGGGACCCTATCATGGTCGCCGTTCAACGTAAAGGTATCAGCAAGTATCTACGATACCAAATCAGGTAGTATGTTACCGAGTGCTCGGCCTCTGTTGAGGCTCAGGGGGGTAACCTAATGTTTGAGGTACACGGAGGAGTTCCACAGGGACCCGTGATGGGATCTGGGTGGTAGCGTTTTACGAGCTGTTCAAATTGTGTTTGCCTGGCGTCCAGTCCATAGCCGATGCGGACGACCTTGCATTGTTAATTAGCGGTAAGACGGAACTTGAATTACAGAACATGGTAACATTGCTTTGCAGGCTACCTAAACCTGGCTGAACGAACATAATTTGTCGCTGGTGCTGAATAAATGTGAATATGTAAGACTGGCAGGCAGAAGAAGATTTGGCCCTGCTATTCTGCTAGTGGGACAGAATGTTTTAATAGAGAAATCGTGGTTAAGTACTTGGGTATGATTATAGACAGGGCTTGCCGTTTCACGGAACACGTGCTGCATTTTTGCTACAGGGCGAAGGGAATGGTTAAATCTTTGAACATACTCATGGCATCGCAGGTGGCTCATAGGGCCTCAAAGAGAAAGCTTATTATGTCTGCTTTAATGTCCGCATTGTTATACACAGGGTCTGCCCAGCGCTCTGCAATTGATTATCGGCGCAAAAAGAGAGGTTACAGAAAGTTCACCGGCAGTCCCTTCTAGGAGTGATTAGGGCGTATAGGACGGTGTCGTATGGCATATGTTGCGTGCTAGCTGCGGCCCCGCCTGTTGATTTGCAATTCAAGGAACGAGCGGTGATATTTGATGGTGTGAGCAAAGAGGAGGCAAGACAGGATACCCTTAATAGTTGGGGCGTCAGATAGTGGGAGGCTGGTAGTGCTATGTGGACCAGGACGCTGATTGCCGATCTAAAGGCCTGGTACCTTAGACATCATGGTGAAGTTACCTTCCACATGATGTAACTCTTTACCGGGCATGGTAATTTCGAATCGAACTGCACCGCATTGTCAAGAGGGATACTGACACCTGCATGTTCTGTTTCACGCAGAACACTGCAGTGCACACGCTGCTGCAATGTCCCCAAGAGTAACAGCTGGAACACACGGATTTATGCCTCAGGATTTGGTGCCATACATGTTGTCCTCACACGAAAACTGGAGGGCAGTAGACGAAAACTTAGGGCAGAATTTGTGACTTCAGTCATGAACCTGAAGGACAACTAGTGTAGGAGAAGAGGAGACTGAAAAGGCTCAGAGAAGCCCTAAAGCAGAGATCTTTATCGCATCGGATGGTGAGCCAGGGAGAAGGAACAGCCCTCTGCTGAATCATCGCGCGTCCCTGCTTGCGGGGATAAGGATGCACGGAGACTCCTGAACCCTAGACGTAAATACATACATACACGCACGAACACCCACACATACAAAACAAAACCACTAGGGTGTGGATGAAGTAGAATGAATGAGTGAATGATTATTGAAGTGAAAAAGAAGAAGATGGACAGAGACAAAGCCCACAATAATGTGGTGAAGATCTGAACTGGAGGGGGATGAGGTGATGTATTTCAGGGATACAGGGGTGTATACTTTTTTTTGTGTACTTTCTCATAGTGCTATTTTATATATCTAAATAGCCACAGAAGAAAAAATAGTTCATTTTTATTTTCAACTTATTGAAATTGTCATTAAATAAACAAGTTCCTAAATCCTTAATTTGGTATCTCTTTTAAAATGTTATGTCAAATGAAGAGGTTTCTTTTTTTTGCTTGATGTGACATCACCACATAAGCTTAAAGCTTGTGCGTGGGATATGGAAGTGGAATTTTGTAGCAAATGAAAAATGCCATGCCTGACTGGTATTCAAACACAGTATCTATGGATGAAAGACCGAGTTGCTACCCGCTTGCACCACTGAGGCTGACTTCTAAAAAATAAATCATTTTTGGATCAACGGTTTTCCAGATAATGGTCATTTTATTAGTTATAGTTGTTTAAGTCAGCTATAGTCTTTTTTAAAACTGATACGTTTCCTTTTGTAAACTAAATAAGTTAATGTGTACAATAATAAAAGCAAACATTATTACAACTTATTATAAGTTGTAATAATTTTATTCTTAAATTTTATTAATTTTATTAATAATTAATTAATAAAATATTATAATATTTTATTATTAATTTTATTTATTAATTTTATTCCTCTCATTTTATTCTTAAATAAAATGAGATTTGAAGGGAAAAAATTATTTTGAGGTAAATTTTGCAGAGAGGTAAAAACCTTGTAACATTACATATCATATATTACAGGGACTACATTGCAGGTTGTTGCTTGAGGATAATGTGCTGACCCAAGTTGGTCTAATGTGATGATCTCACCATCACAAATCAGCTGTTCTAAGTCAAGAGTTCTAAAGTTCAAGTCCTAGAACAGGAGTTACTTTTTAAGGGATTTGAATGCTAGATCATGGATACTAGTGCTGTTTAGTGGTTGGTTCAATTAACCATACATCTCAGGAACAGTCAGCCTGAGACTTTACAAGAATACACTTTATTTACTTTTTATATGTATCATTTAATGTGTCACATAATCATTTCTTGTGAATCTTACTGTATACCATTTGAACTGGTATGAAGTATCTGGAGTTTTATTTACAATTTTTTATTTTTATTACAAATAACAGTATTTTTTTAAATTTATTTTTTGTTGTTATAAGCATTTACTTATGCATAAGTCAACAAAAAAGAATAAATTATGACAATTTTTCATAATTATTATGAAACAAGTTATTATGTTTCAGACTTGCAGCAAAGATATTTTTTTTTCTGTTTAGCCTCTGGAACCACTGTAAGGTATTACTTCTGTAAGGTGATATGTATGAATGTAAATAAACTGTACTCTTGTACGGTCTCAGGTTGACCATTCATGAGATGTACAGTTAATTGAAACCCAACCACCAAAGAACACCGGTATCCACTATCTAGTATTCATATTTGTATAAAATTAATTACCTTTACCTTAGAACCTTTGAACTTGAAATCAGCTAATTTGCGATGACAAGTTCACCATCAGACCGACCCAGTGGTTTGCAGCAAAGATACTACATACCAACTTTAGTGTAGTATGTAGTCAAGCTGCAAAATTTCATCATGTCATAAGCTACAATCAGTCATCATCAATTCAATGGCCACAATTGATTATTATTAAGGAGGGAGTATACATTAAAAGCTATTTTTTTTAAACATTAGATTTACGGTTACAATTATTTGTCATAAGTTTACAACAGTTATGAATAATGTGTAGCGTAATTTTCAACCCCAGTAGTTACTTACAATTCCTGATCTAGACTTTGAGAATGAACAACAGTACACTTTATTTACATTCATACATATCATCCTAAGTCATCCTCTGAAGTAATACCTTTTTATGGTGGTTCCAGAGGCTAAAGAGAAAAAAAGAAAGAAGGTAGGAGTTGAAGTGGCAAAAACAGTGATTTTCTGGAGAAATCATAATTTGATTTAACCTATAACAGCAAAACTAGTGTCACTTAGGCCTAACTTGATTTTATGATGCTGAGAACAGCTGAAAAATATACGGTTTCCAAGCTACTATTTAATTTTTTTTTGTTTTTAATGAAATGTCCAGTTCATTGAAAAGTAACCAGTTTTTTTATTTTTTTTTTAAATACTTTATACTAAAAAAACTACATATGGTTCTATCATATCATAGAATAAGGAATTCTGAACACCTGCAAAAAAAAGTTATATTTCTACATAGTTCAGAACCATGGATATGACTGATTGATTTAGCAAATGAAAACATGTGAAAAATAAATTTGTGGAAAACAACAAATAAAACTAGTTAAATAATCAGTAATTAAACACTAAAACTCACTCTAAATCAGAACTGCCATGCTCTACATGTTACATCTTTTTCCTGCTCTTGTTTTTCTTCATCTTTTAAATTCTTTAAACATAACTTTCTCTTTCTTACTTGGTATGTGTTTGACTGTATTTTAGTGATTCACTGTTTTCTTTTCCATTCCATTTTTCAACCAATAATACCGGATGAATGCCCTGGGGAAACCCAGCTATGTCCATCATTGATAAAGTTGATATATTTACAAAATTCTACTCACTAATAACATCTGCTTCAGCTGTCTTACGATTTTTCAAGAAACACCCCAGGTTTTGTTACATCTTCACCATATGCAATTATTTAAACTTTTATTAGCATTTTAGATTTACAGTTGGTTGTGTATTAGTCTTTATGTATAAGGGCAATATGCTGCAAAACAAAAAACTGATCAGTGTTTTTGTGTTACCTTTATGATTCCCAGGAATTTTTCTTGCACTCTTAAAAAGCACCAAATTCTTCTCCATTTGGACTCTTATGATGTGAAGGTTTATCATGAAATTTTTCATTTACTTGGAGGTAACCTAAAAAAAATATATATCGCTCATTTATTGCAATAGTGGCACAACTCTAAAAATTACTTTTCAAGTTATAGTAGAAAGAAAATCTTTATAAACATTTTGTTTATTATGAGCTCAACAATTCCATCAGTGCGGCTGAAACGGTAAAATTACTATTGGGAAACATCAGATTTATCATTTTGTTTTCACATTTATGTGAAATTATAATTTGCCACACAAAAAAACCCTTAAAAGAAAAATAAATAAGATGTTTCACTATTACACTAATATTCATTCTTGGCTCGTCATTAAAAATAAAAATTATAGAGAGACTTTTTTTGAAAGTGGTTTATTTTATTGCACAAAATTAACTTAATTTTTAGTTCCAGTATTACATTTTTATTTTTTATTATTACTTTTTCTTTGGAAAATACTCCATAAATTTAAAATACAAACAATAAAACTATACTTATTCCAGAACAATTTAATCTATTATTCATTACCAATTACTAGTAAAAAATAAAGTCAATGATTAAGAAAATTTTGCAAAAATTAAACTTATGACAAATTTAATGAAAACCAATTTCAATGTATCATTTAAAATGGTACAAAAATGCCAGTTAAATTAAATCAATTTAGTAAAATACAGATAATATAAACATTTTTAAAAGTAAAAAGTTCAAAAAATTAAAAATACAATAATAAAAACTACAAAGACAATTAATAAACAAAAGCAAATTAAAAAATATCAACTTTGAAAAGCGAATAGTAATTAGGTTAAATTAATTTCAGAATAATGTAGCAATCATTTTCAAACTGTACTTAAAAAAAATACAAAAATACAAGTTTAGAAGTAAAAAATATAATAATAATAATAATAGTATAATAATTAAGTTTCATTTTATAATATAAAAATAACTACCTTTCCAAGGTTCAAATCCTAGTACATCTATATATATATATATATATATATATATTTTTTTATTTACCATAAAAATGTGTTCTTTCTAAATTCAAGAAAATACACTTTCAGATCTTTCTGAAATTATGTCCTATTCTTTTATTACTACTTTTATAGACAACACTAAATCACACCATGTACTTGTTGTACAACAAATACTATGTTGTTAATGGGGCTTGTCTTGAAGTAATAAGAAATTCATCAAGAATATGATCAAACAGGATTATCATCAGTTTTATGTACGTGTTGTTTCTTTATATATTGTAACAGGTAGAGAAGCTTCCAGAAAGAAGAAAGAGAAAACAAAGAAAGAAGTATCTAGAGAAATAACCAAGTGATTATTTCTAGAAAAGGATTTATAGAAAACCATAGAAGGTGCAGAAAATGAAAATTATTATACTTGAACAGTCAAAAGGACAGGTAGGGTACTATAGTGCTAGTCAGGAGATTTAAATACTGGTGAGACCAGTGGAGTGACAGTTTTCAAGTTCAGTTCAGTATGCGATAAAAGCAATCACAGTTTACGGAAGCATTCTGAGTAAGTGTCTGGTAACAAACAAGTGATGAATGCATCACAAGTATTCAGTCTCATACAACAGTTGAAAACAAGAAGTTGTTTGGTGAGTTACTGTAATTATTATTATTTATTTATGTATACCAGGTTACAGAATAACAGCACAGTGGCATGAGGTCAACAGTACTTTGCAGAAATACCAATTCATCAGTGCACAGGCTGGCATGGAATTGTAAATGTATAATGTTGAACAGACTCCAGCCAACCACTCCTGAGATGTATGGTTAATTGATGAAACCCAACCACCCAAGAACACTGGCATCCACAGTCTAGCATTCAAATTCATATAAAAGCAACTGTCTTTACAAAGACTCTACAAAAACTTTCAATTTCCAAAATCAGCTGATTTTTTGCAGTGATAAGTTTTACCACTAGACTAACCTGGTGGATTAATTAAGAGTAAAAGTGATAGTTTTCCTTCATTTATGAAGTGTACGATATTACTTTTGTTAACAGTAAATGAATAATATTTGCATAAATGAAATCGAGCTGTAGATTTATCAGTTGTTATCTTACTGTTAACTCAATATTAGATATTATTAGTTATTACAAATTTTATTTTTTAGTTAATCAAAATCATATTTTGATATTTATAATTTAATTGTTATTAAAATAACTATGTATTTCATTTGAATTACTATTTTTTAAATTATTTACGAGGGATAAATTGTATTTATAAGATTTTTTTTTATATGCTGTCCTTAAATGTACTGTTGGCTTTAATGGTATCGAAGCTGGCACTTAAGAATGAGCACCTTCAGGGTGCAGACCTTGCCTTAGAATCAGTCAGACTGTCGAGACTGTCGGGTAAGGTGGATCAGGTGGTGGAAGGAGTTAAGGACTTCAAAACAGAGCCGGGAAAAAGAAGTGTGAGATCTACACTTGCTTGAAAAGGGTGGAGAAGAAGGTTAAGAAGCCTGTCTCCTTCGCCGTGGTAGCAGAAGTGCCTGGACCTAAGCGGATTAGTCTGACTCTGCCAGTCCATGCTGGCAAAAATTAAGTGGATCTCTGTCAAGGTGGTCCCAGTAGCGGCTAGTCCGGGGGCTTCCTTCGACAACGACGTTGCTAACCCTCATGAAGGTCCTGGACTCGAGGAGAGAAAGGTTCCAGATCTCTCGGGTCGTGTTAACTGGCATCAATTTCTGCTCATTAACTCGTTATTAATGCCACTCATTAATACCTCGCCTGCTGCTCGTTATTAATGAGCAGCAGGCGAAGCGGCTGCTGTAGCCGAGATTGTAAAGAAAAACGGGCTGAAGGCTCAGTTGCTGGCCGAGTGGAGACCTCAGATATTGGTCTATCATCTACCTCGGGCAACGAGGGCAGAAGAGCCCGAAATCCTCAGAGCGATTCATAGGCAAGATCCATCTTTGGATATGGCGGTCGAGGAATTCCTGGTGGGACCAGGGTGGTTCGACAGTTTGGGTGGAAGGAAGCATCAAGAAGCCACTGCTTCTTAGAGACCTTGCTTAAGCTCAGGCAGGTCTTGGTGGCAGGTAGACCGCTGTACTTCAGATGGACTTCTTGCAAGGTTGTCGACCATACTCAAGTACCACGTTGTTCCAAATGTTAGAGCACTGGACACACTTCTTCACTGCAGAGCGCAGACGGAGATGTGTGGTCATTGAGCCCTTGCCGGGCATAGGGCAACCAACTGCCCGAATAAGACCGCGTCAACAAGGTGCGCCGTCTGTGCTGCGGTGAAAGACTTTGATGCCGGACACCGAGTCGGTGGTGCGCATTGCAGGTCGCTGGACAGAGCACGGGCGAAGATAGTGAATAATACGGCGTATGGCGACGCCTGAACTGGAGAAAGCTTTTGAGAGTAGTCAACTTCATTTAGAACGCTTACGCCTGGGTTAAATCTCCATAATTTCCGGGCGGCCACTAGTGAAGCCATGAGGGTCCTTGAAGAGTACGACCTCGAGGTCCTCTTGGTCCAGGAACCGTACACGGTCGGGGATAGGGTGGTCGGCTTCCACGGGATTGATGTTGTTCAATCAAATGGGCGATGGCCGCTCTCTGTGATCGTGATCGGTTTGGGCTCATTGGGTGTCTTTTGGATGTCCCATTTGTTTGACGAGCAGTTATCCATCGTGTGAATCACGAGGGGTACGCTCGATGTTGTACTGGTGTCGGGATACTTCCAGCTTGGATGTAGTATCGATGACTTGCTGGCGAAGGTGAGTAGGATTCTGGAGAGTCTCCTGAGCACCAGAGTGCTGGTGGCTCTTGACGCAAACGCCAAGTCTACCGCCTGGGGATCACCATTCATTGATACTAGAAGCGCTAGTCTCGAACAGTTCGTGGAAGCCAGGAACCTCTACTTGCTTAATGATGCAGAACAACCGCCAAATTTCTCTTGCGAACTGGGAGAAAGTTACTGCGACTTACTGCGATTTACAAGTGCTGGACTTTCTGGCCCGAGGCCATTGTGAGCGATCATGGACTAATGACCTATGATCATTACTCAGCGCGCAAGAGTAAGGGCCGCTAGAATGCGGTATCAGGGACGCCTCCCAACGGGGATCATCGTTGACGAAGTGCACGCTGAGTACCTGCGGGCCTACTGGTGGTCCCGTAATGAATATGTTCATGCTGTCAAGAAACCAAACTCAAGTTTTGGCAAGACTCCATGAGGGGGTTGAAAGGCAACCCTGGGGCAACAAATCTTGTTACCGCCCGAAGCCATTGCACGTTCTGTCCAGTGTTCGGTACGAGTTAGGTAGTTGGGAACACACATTAACACATGTGGCGACTTACCGGCGTTCGTGGATACTCTGTTTCCAGATGCTCCGGAGGGGGAAGCAGATATCGGTGTCAGGACGGGTGAGACACCATTCCCTGACGTGCAACCTGCGGAACCCGGTGGATATTGACCGAGTGATTTCCCGAATGGCATTGCAGAACGCTCCGGGTATTGACCAACATTTTTTTTTCTGGTGATAAAAGAAGGCCATTTACTCCACAACGGGTGTGTGGGGCTCGGACCCAGGACGCTCTCCGTCCCGGGCTAGCTAACAGGCTAACAGGCTCTGCCAAGGTGTTGTTAGGCATAATATAACCTGCCCCATACCGACTAAACCTCCCTCATCGGACTTCTCCGCCCCGAGACCGGACCCGCAATTGAGCATAACTCAGTCTCGCAATCGTGTATAATTATTCGTGTATAAGTAAACACTAAGTCATATTTTAAAAGTTTAGATTATAGTGCTGATCAATGAAAATTAAATTAATGTTTATCTTTAGCACTTACAAAAAAAAAATTTAATTTTTATTATACTTTTTACACACACAAGCCGAAGTGCTCCATCCCAGTAAGTTTGTTTTTAAAATGTTTTGTACAGTTTGTTGGATACACAGTAAATTTCTTATGGAAGGTAAAGTACAATTCAAAAGTTAACTCTTCTTTTGAATAATTTACTTTTTTCTTTAGGGCTGTATGATCAAATGGGTTCAAGAATGACTGCAGTTCAATTTACAATTTACTTGTTACTAGCACTAGTTATAACCAGAAAGAATAGATAATTTTTTTATGAATACTTGAGTCACTGATAAGTGACTGGCAATTCTTGAGTCGTGTATTATGGGGAATTGTAGATTTTAATACAGAACTAAATCAGTTGTACTAGAAAACAAAATTAAATATTTTGAATTAATAACTCTTTTTAATACATTCTTTTGTTGTAATAAAAAAAAACAGCAATTTATATGTTCACAGCCTAAAGTTTGTTTTGGACAAAATTTGATTACAGCTTTGATAATTTTATTTTACGAAAAAACAAAAGGTAGGAGAAAATTTAACCATAGTAATATCACGGTGTGAGTTGAAATATTAATCCAGTTTTGTATCAGTAGAATAATTTCTGTAATTTCATTGTGTATATTTATGAAATTAATGTTTTTCAGATTCATATTATTCCTCTGTACTGTTAAATTATAATAAATAAACTTTAATTAATAATACATCTGATATTAACACAAATTTAAAAATATTAGAATTTAATAATGACATAAAATTAAATATACTAGAAAAATATTACATATATATATATATATATATATATATATATATATATATGTAATATATAAATACCATATCTAATATTGAGTATATATATATACAAACAAAATTTCAATTTGATTAACCATCAGATAGAATGTTTGAGGGAGATGTCTTATAAAAACTGTAACAGATAGAAGCACTCATTTAAATTAATACATGATTTTCATTATTTTTATTATGCAGTAACAGAATTATTTTAATAAATAATTATTAATAATGCAGGATCCTGCCAAAGTACTTTCGTGAAATATTAAGGCAAGATATGTCTTATCTTAACATTCTGTACTAGGTGGTTTATTTAATAGAATTTAAATACACGCACGCGCGCGCGCGCGCACACACACACACACATAAATATGTATATATTTTTCTTCTTGTATTATAGCTTTTTATGAGCCTTGGCCTCCATGATAGATCTTCACATTACTCTATCCTCAACTAATTCCTTACATCTACTTCTTCACAATACAGCCAAATCACCATTCTATAGTACTGTATTTTTTCTATTCAGAATTATATTATTAAATTTTTTTAGCGTCTCATGCATGTACAGTATTATTTTTTAATTTTATTTTTACTTGGGTCAGGCAAGCCTGTGGAATTCTTTGGTAATTTATATTGTTTCAATTGTTTTAAAATTCTTATATCTTATATTAATTTTTGTGTTTTAAGTTTATTACTAAAATATTAATATCCTTTCCTATAATTGATTTAAAATTAATGATTCTTTAAAAAAGGTTTGATTTAAAAAAAATAAAAATTAAAAATTTATACATTCCTTTTATGTTTATTCTGTTCTATAAAAGTATATTTTTTTTAAATTCAGAAATATGTATACTGCATGCCATTATTGTTGTTTGATTAAAAATTATTCTAAACTATAATACCATATTGTTTCTGCTGTTTATCTTAAATTAATTATCAAATCTTTTATGCTTTTTATAGAGTATTACTTTGTGTAGTTTATTAACCGATATTTTGATTAGAATTCAAAATACCTATTTTCTAACAATATTTGTTTACATATTTATTTTGGGATTACTTTCAATTTTTTTTGGGTCCCTAGTAACCAATTGTTTTTGCTGAGAGCTCTATTTTTATGCTTAGTTAATGTGTATCAGAGCTTTCACTAATTTTTTTCAACGTGCACGACTTTTTTCAATGTGATTGGTATAGTGAAATTTCTATGAATCACCACGTATGTAGCACGTGCCACATTTTTGGAGTAAACAATTATTCTACCAATTTGCATGTAATATAATATTACTGTATTTACAGACTATACTATTATTAATAAGGTAGGTAATAAAATCTCCTTCGTTGTGAATGGTTTCTGCCAATAACTGTTACTTCTTGCCAGTAGAGCGCTCTCCAAACATTTCTGTTTATTTTGGTTATTTTTCATAGTGTGAATTTAGAACAAAAGTTTAAGCAGTATAATTGAATTATTTAATTATTGGGTGGCCTTTAATAATATAATTTTTATGTATTTTTATATCATAAATCGTTTATTATTATTCCCCAAAAAAATTTTCGTTGTTTAACTAAAATTTATAATCAAACATTTTATCAGCTGTTTATATAATTTATCCACTGTGCGAGTTAGTGTAATATCTTGTCGTCTGCTAAATGACGTTATTAAACGGCTGTCCAATGTGTAAAATGTTATCATTAAAGTGTTTAAATATCTAATAACTAATCGTCTGAATTATGATGTTAGATTATCCTGATAAAATGTTCGTAGCATTTTTTGGTGGCTACATAATTGCGTCTATGATATTTCTTAAAAGACCTAAACTTATACATAAAAAGAAGCATCAAAGTTTTGTTTGCAGACACATAAGTCACAGAGGAGGTAAGATATTTTTATAATATGATTATGGGTACTTTAAAATTGATCCTTTCTTCATCCATGAATCATTTCACCCTTTATTTTTTTTTACCAATCTTATCAAGCTTTTTTGATTCCAATATCGTGTATTTCGACAAGACTTCAAAATTATGTTGCGATCTTTGATAAATTTAACATGTTAGCCGATACTTTATTATTTATGATGACAATTTTATATTTTTTTAACGTTGTACAAGAGAAGAGTTTACTTTTTGGTACATATTTAACAAAATTTGATGCATAACCTTAATGGTGATGGCTTTAATATTCTTTGTTTACTTAGTTTACCGGGTGATGCTAGGGTAGGTATTTGTGCACATGATTTAAGATGTGTATTTTTTTCTATTTTTACGAATATGTATATAATTTTGGAACCTAGTATATTAATCTTAAAATGTTTTGTGCTTCATGTTGTTCCCAGATGTTGGTTATCAAAAACTGTTTAGACATTTCCTTAGTTCTGGTTTACCATTTATTTATATTTTATTTATTGATCATTATTAGGCTACAGGATAAGATCTATATGTAATTACATAACTGTATCGTGAATCCTGTTTAGATGCTTAAGCATCTGTACACAGCATGCGAAACCCTAATGGCCAATACATTATAGATTTTACATTAATTTACTTATAATATTTAACTTTTACTAAAATAATTTACACATTATTTTTTTCTTAATATATAAATTTCTGTTTTTCAAATGCACCTCATTTTCATCTATTGTTCTAACCCAATTCTTTTATAGAGTTCAGCTGGTAACTAGTTGAAATAAATTACTGACGTGTATACATCTTATTTTTTCATTGTTGACTCTAGGTAAAAATATTGCTTTTTTCATGTATTGGAACTGTTATTAATGTATTTGTGTGATACTTTGTTTCTAATATTTGATTTTTATGTAAGTCACTGGATAACTGAGCATTGGTATTCTTTCTTTTTTTTTTTGAGAATCTTGATAACCTTATTATGAACCCTTTCAATCTTTTTCATAATTATTTTATTTGCTCCACCTCATGCACTAATACTGTATGTAACAATACTATAATATATTCTGTACATAATGAAGAGATTTTTAGCAGTAAGATACTATGCCTATTTAAAATGTAAATCATATATTTGGTATTTTGTACAATACTAGTTATTTGATATTTCCAATGCAAATGTTGATCAATGAAAATTCTTAAATACGTAGTTCATTTAACTTTTTCCTTAATGTACATATTGAATTCATTGGGTAATAAGTCAATATGATTTGAAAATGTCATGCAGACTTTTTGTTTTTTAATATTTAATGATAATTTATTTACATCTAGGTAGTATTTTATATGTTAAGCCTTTCCCATAGTTTCATCCCAATTGTTAGCTGTTCATAACTAAACTGTATCACCTGCAAATGATATTATAATACATTCAGCAACCTAGTTCATTATAAAAATATCATTTATGTATAAGTAACAGTGGCAATGTACAATTAACAGAGTCAAAAGCCATTGCCAAATCAAAAAAAAATTGCTTTTTTTACAGTCTAAATTTTCAGCAGTTGATTTTGTAATTTCAGTAATGGCATCTCTTTACCTTTTTCTAAAACCAAACTGTGACTAAGATATAATATTTTGAAAAGTTTCATAATTTTGTATGCATTATTTTTTCAAATATTTTTGTAAAGTTCGAGATCAATGATATAGGTGGTCCTATAATTTCTACAGTTGCTAGATGTAAAAAATGGATTACGTCTGCTGATTTGAATTTACTATGACAAATGGTGCATAATTTTACTTCCCTAATAACAGAATTCTTCTACCTTCATAGTCTTTTAGCGTTTTATTTTTATATTCAGCAGTTCCCTACTTTATTTTTAATACATTTCATTACTTTTGTTTTGTTCTTGTTTATTTTCATGTGTTAGTTTCTGCGTAGGACTTCATCCACACCATTCATTGTTTCTTCTAAATCTTTTTTACTCGGCTTGAATTACTACATCACCAGCAGTTCTTATCATCTTTATCTTTTCACCTCGCACCGTTACTTCGGATCTAAATTGTTCTTTATTTAAGAACAAACCTTTTACATAGTTCTATGTAAAGATTATGAAGTAACAGGAATAGGGAACAACCTTGTCTGACTTCCTTTTTTTATTACTGTTTTTTTCTTATGCTCTTCAATTATAACTGTTGCAGTTTGGTTCCTACAAATGTTAACGATTCTTCTTCTATCTCTATACTTGAATCCTAAATGTTTTAAAATGCTGAACATTTTATTCTGGTCTATGTTATGAAATGCCTTTTCTAAGTCTATAAATGCCATGTATGTGGTTTGTATCTCTTTAATCTTTCTTCTACTATTAATCTGAATGCTAAAATTGCTTCCCTTGTCCCTGTACTTTTCCTGAAACCTAGTTGTTTTGATGCATTTGTAGTTAAACTCTTTAAGTATACACATATTACATTTTATGACAAGTACTCTCAAAAAGTAATTATAGCACTTTCAAATGTTAATAAGTCTTAAAAATTAAAATTGGTGATAACTTACTTTCATTGTTAATTTTAGTAGTTTTTATTTCTCTACATTATTTTAATTACATTATTGTAAAATATGTTATTTGTATGATCTAGTCAAGGAAATGGTGTGAAAGAAAAATGTATTGATTAATTAAATATTCTGTCAAATTGCATTCTACTAGCAGAATAAATTAATAATTATTTAAATAATTCCCATGTTTATACTCTTTCTTTGTTCTTATAATGTAAGATTCATTAATGTATCTTGAACATGACTTTGAATGTATGCTTTTCATTTTTTGTTATATTAAAACAATTTTGAAATTTTTACACTTTTAATATACTATATATCAGGCATATTGAATGAAATATTATACATCTAAAAGTAATTCCAACAAAAGAGAAAAGCCACAAAGAAAAAAAAATTATAAAATACTACTAAATGTTTCATATTGCATTTTTTTATTCATTCAGGAATTAAAATTGTCGCTTAGATTTTAGGAATATGAGCTTCTGCAATCTTCATCAAATGCCCTTTTAATTAAAGAACAAAATTTTATTTTTTCAATTTTTATACAGTGATCTACTAGGATTTTAACTGTTATGATCTAGTGATTTTGTAGTCTTTTCATACTGTTCTTCCAGTAAAATTATTCTGCTTTTAAGGAAGTTTGTTTTAGTCAATTTATTCTACATGTTCCCAGTATTATTTTGAAAAGAAAATTAATAAAAACCATTTTGTATATAATTGCTCTAAAAGCATCGAATGACCAAGCTGTTTCACCTGTTCCTCTTTAAATGATTTCACAAAATATTTTATATTTGTTATAAGTGATGTTTAAGTCTACTTTGTCACCACCTTTCTTCTTTTCTACCTACCTTTTCTATCTTTTCATCTTGCACTGTTACTCTGGATCTAAATTGTTCTTTATACCATTAACTGCTAGTTCTATGTCAAGATTAAAAAGTATCGCGGGGATAGGGACCATCCTTGTCTGACATCATTGTTTTTTTTATCAAATTTCTTAAATATGGCTACTGCTGATAATTTTATTAACAGAATAAAAAATAATTAAGACATTTTATATCCACCTTACCAGAAAAAATGTTTTCTCAAGATATTTAGGTATATTTCAAACCGTCATCAGGAGATAAAAATAATATAATAAGTGAAAAATTAAGTTAATTACATGACTGTTAAAATGTCAAAAGTATACTGAAGACTATATAGTGAATTCTGGTGGAATAAAATATATTTAAAGGAAATCATATTGTAAATATGATAATTTCGCTGTTAATGATTATTATCTCTTTATATTTGTATTCAGAACGTATTTAAATAGTTTATTTTCTTTAAAGAATTTTTGTTTATAAATTAAATTATTATAGTTACTATATAATGATATGTGAAATTTCTCTAAATTATGTTTATTAAAATAATTATACCAGATATATAAAATTTTTATAAAATTATTTTGATTGTGTGTATGACCATTATCTAAGACATGTTTGGTAAAATTAGAATTGTTGGGTTTGTTATTTTTAATATTGTTAATATGTTCTTTTGCGTGTAGGGTCATACTGATCTATATCGTATCACAATGTTAGACTATGTACACCTTGTTTATAAAAATTACAATTGCTAATGTTTTATTATAATTATTGTTAATATATTTAATTAATTTATTATTTGTAATATAAGTGGTGTTATTTAATTTTTTTGTAAAATTTTTCAATATATTTTCTGTATGTTGTGAATTCATTTTTTATATTTATTTTTCAGTTTTTTCAGGTAATAAATTTATATTTCTTAAAATACTAATTTTATTATTTATTCTTTTATCTAATTTATTTATTGTATCAGTATTATATCCATTTGTATGGGCAGTATTTTCAATCATTTTGATTTCTTTATTTAGAGACACTTCATCATATTTTAAATAATGTATTGCTCTACACAAGATTGCATTAATAAAAGCCATCTTTTGAGACTGTAGATCAAATGAATTGTAGTTAATTATTGTGTCGTTTGAAGGTTTACAAAATATTTCTATTTTTATTTTATTGTTGTATATTTTTATGTGTAAAAAATTTAAACAATTATTATTTTCTGTTTCCATAGTGAATTTTATATTATTATCAATTTTATTAAATTTATTTAATATTGTATCTGATTCATTTTGATAATTTTCATTGTAAGTAATAATGGTACCATCAACATAACGTTTGTATAAAAGAATGTTATGTCGGGTTAAGATTTTTTTTAATACAAGTATCATCTGATAGTTGCAGGTATATTTCTGAAATTATTAAATGCATATTGTCAAAAAATCATTAAAAAATAAACTTTAAAAATGAATGTAATAATAAATAATAAAAAAAGGCGCAAGTTAAGCAGGTGTGTGAATGGTGGTATTTTCTACCTTTTCTTATGTCTTCCGTATGGTGCTCCCAATCATCCCACTTATTAATTTCCACTTTTTCTGATGGTGGAGCATCGCCTCAACAATATTGCCTGGTGTCACATCTCCCACTGGCGCCTGCATCACCCTTCCCTCTTCCTCACACCTTGGGCATTGAACGATTGTGTGCTCTGCAGTGCCCTGTTCTGCACAGTAGAGACACTGCTCTGTCAGAAAAAACCCCGCCTCCAAACAACTACCTTCCTGTCAAGCGCTCTCCTCCACCAGTTACAGCGTACAAGGCAATGCTACCTTTGGTCGAGCCACCGCCACCAGCAATCTCCTCTTGGATGAGCTCTGCCCACCAACCCTGCTCATAAGCTTAGAGACAGCCGACACTGTTCTGCCTGCCTTCTCTTTGACGTTCCCCTGAAATGCTCTCCTTCTATGTAGCTACATTACCAGATATTTGGCTCTGTTAACTGGCTCTATCATGACCCCCTTCACATGCAGTCTCAAGGGAGCAAGTCGCCTTCTACCAGCCATCACCAGCAGCTTAGTTTCTCCGCTGCGAGATTCAGACCGTGACCAGCCGGCCAGTTGTCAAGAAAAAGTTCGCCTTAACTCCTTTCTTTGGTGACTTACTCCTCTGTCCTGACCACTATGACCAGCCACACATAGTCAGTGAAACCTTTAACCAAGACCTGTGGGTATTTCAACCTGAGGATGCCATCTCATGCCACGTTCTAGAAGGTTGGACCGACCACCGAGCATTGCAGGACCCCAACCTCCATGTCCACCACGATCTCCTTCCCCTTGGTGTCGCCTATAATCCTTATGTCAATGAAATAGTCCTGGAGGACCCGAACCATATATGGGCTAATGTTTTTCCGTACTAACTCCTCAATGATTTATCCGAATGGCAGCAAGTTAAATGCGTTGTTGACATCCAACATTGCTATCTCCGGAATACACCTTATCCTCCAGGAATCCGTTGTAGCCTTGTCTACAATCTCCATCACCCTGGCTATGGCATCCTCAATTGTTTGTCCCCTGTTTAACCCGAACTGGTACTCGCCAAGTCCTCCCTTTCTCTCTATTTCATCTCCCAGACGTTCTGCCAGCAGCTTGCTCAAGCAGCTCAGCAGGCAGAGAAGGCGGTGCCCAGATTACCCTCTCACTATTCCTACTTCTTTCTTCAATAGGACCACTCTGGGGTCCTTCCACCGTAGTGGAAAACAGCCATCCAGTAGGATCTGGTTGAATGCCAGCAAAAATTTGTTCGCAGCTACTGCCACTGTGCGACCACCACCTCGTTTGTTATTCCATCCAGGACGGGGCTCTTTTTTGCTGTCAGTTTACCTGCAGCTTATCGTGACTCACTCGAGTTTAACAGCGGTATATCCAACGCAGCCATATCTTTGATACTAGAATCATTGCATCTAGGGAACAACTCTGTGATGCAGTTCCGTAAAACATCCTCGCTAGGAGGGGTAAAAGCCCTTCTAAATCTCCCGGTTACGATTTTGAAGGTGTCAGCTCGTACTTCATCATCCAGCGTATCACAGAGTTCCCTCCACTTCTTTTTCTTATTGTCGAATATTTCACTCCCTCACTATATTCTCTGTTTTTTGGCTAGCTCCTGTTTACACAAGAGAATCTTCTCACGAGACCCCCTTTTTCTAACCCGCTGTAGTTTCCTCCTGGCCTTGATACAACTCCCTCTTGCTTCTGCCACCTTCTCAGCCCACCAACAGCCAACATACTTAACTCCTGTGAGGTCTTCTAGAAGCCAGCGACTCATGCTTTTCACACACGTTTTTCGCGTTTAGGTTGCCAGCCACCATCACGTCCTTTCCCAGGGATGAACCATTCTGGCCAGTTCCTCCAAGCACTCCTAGTACTCTTCGGGTGCACAGTTTGGTGTAATATACACAGAGAAAACCACTACATCAGGGGGCTTTGCCCACACAAACCTTTCCTTCCACCTGTGGCTATGATCGGTATCCCCGGGCCGCTCACACAAATTTCCGTACTCAAAGTCTGTCCACAGCCCATCCATCTGCATCTTCCTGAGGTTGAGTTCAGATACTAGATGCAGATCTGCGCCCTTCCTCTTCTCCAATTCCAGGAGTTCGTTGTGCACTGGCACACTTCTGTTTGCATTTAACTGCAAGTATGTAATCATTGTTCTTTCTACATAGGGTGCTACCGATCCGATGCCCCTCCACACCAAATCTCAAACACCTCGTCCTTGCTTACATGCTTTGGCTTGGTGCCCCTTCTCGCTACAATTTTTACACATAGACGATCAGTCTGGGCCACCACATCTGGCTGCTATTTGCCCTTGTTCAAAACATTTGTAGCACTGCGGATCTTCCACATGCAGAGTTATCCTACAAAGAATTCATACTGCTCTTATTCTACCCTTGGCCACTAACGCCGCCGCCAATGGGGCAGACATTACAACTGTAGCTGTTTTTAGCCACCAAAGTAGAGTGAAGAGGGTTCACCCTCATGTCCTCCAGTTTACCGTTATCCCTATAGCCTCCCTAACAGCAATTAGAAGCTCCTCCTCTGTCACGTTCTCCTCTAGGTCTTATGATATTTATGAACCCTTAACTTCATCACCTGCTCATAACACACACTGTTCAATTTTGTAAACATTTTCTGTTGAACTTCTGCAACTTCGTTCTCGATTACTCTCAGCTTTATATGCAGGGACTTGGCACCACTTTCCTAATAGACAGGATGTCTCCTAACTCCTCCTTATCAAACATTTACAACTAAACAAGGCATCAGTTGATCTTTCATTCTTGCTACTTCTCCCCATATTGGTAGTTTATGGGAAAGCCCTATTAAGAGCATTGTAAGAGCCTGTAAGAGCGATTCTTAACTTTGAAAAGTTATATGTGATTTTAATTCAAATGGAAGCTTGTCTTAATTCATGCCCTATCTTCTCTGTTTCTGCAGATAATAAAGACCTGGAACCTTTATTTCCAGGACATTCTCTTATTGGTTGTCCAATTACTTCTTTGCCTGAACCTAATTATCAAAAAATAAAAATTAATCCCTTGGTCGCTGGCAATTACTTCAAAAATTCATTCATTCATTCAATCTGGAAATGATGATCCAATGATTATCTCCATTATTTACAACAACGCAATAAGTGACACTATCCATCATGTAATCTCTCAGTGGGAAACTTGGTACTAATTACCAATGGAAGTTCTGCAGCCATGCACTGGAAACATGGAGTAGTTACAGAAACTTATCTGGGTTTTGATAAAGTAGTTCAAGTGGTTTGGTTTACTGGCATTTCTCCCACCACCATTTTATTGGGTTGCCCTAAAGCATATACTGAATGTCTGTGCCACAAAGGGCTGCTGAGCCTGAACAGTTAGGCGACCAATCAAGCTCACTAGAGCTAACCTAAGTGCATGAACGGAATAAGCGTGGCGCAAAACATCACTCGCTTTTGTGTCCCACCATTCACTTGTCATATGTTACAACTAAATTAGGTAGGCGCACCTCATCTATATTAAAATATATGACTCGTCAATAAATAAAATTTATATTGTCAAAAGACAGCAATTTGCTACCACGACTAGGTCGCTGAATGCCAGCTAGTACCTGACCACTGTATTACAGAGCTTAAAGCTATGATTGGCTGGTGGCCAGTCATTTCTCAGGAGTAGCTTCCTACAGCAGTGTAGTAGGAGTCTTTTCCTTTGTAAACTACTGATGCCAATTGAATAAAGCAACTGCAGTTCTTTAGAACTTGATGCAGTTCATCTGACAAGGCCCATCTTGCCACATTGAGTAGCCAATTTTCCTCTTGACCTCTAAGTTCCAGGGGGTCCGATCTTTGCCCTCTCCCTCAAGAGTGGGGCAGTCAAACATCATGTGTTTGTTTGATTGGACCTCTTTGCAGATGCACAGCTCTTCAGTTGCCAGGTGGAACCTAAACAGATATTGGTTCAAATTAACATGTTTGGTCAGCACTTGGGCTCCTGTTGCCCATAAAAGTGAACTAGAGGCGTACTATCCCCCCAAGTCCTGTATAAATCTATACAAGGACCACCTTCCCTTGGTTGTGGTGTTCCATTCTTGCTGCCATGATTCTATGGTGAAGCTGTGAAGCCTCCTTTGCAGGCTGGAGATAAGCAGGTGTTTGAAATTTAGATTCGGTGCATTGTGAATTCTGCTTCAGTCCAGTACAGGCGCTGCCCAAAACTGCATCCCAAATACCTCGGCCTCTTTGTCTCTTCACTTCGCAATCTTCGCATGGCCATTTGAATTTTCACCACCAAATTAGGAAAGAGCCTTTCCTAATACCTTAGTAACCTCGTAGGAGGTTGTTTTAAGCACACCAGTGCATAAAATTAGGGCTTAGTGCCCTAACTCCTTAGATTCCTCCTCCTTAAATTTTGAAGAAGCGCTCGATTTTTATCCAACCTATGTGCCCAAATGGGTTGCGACGACATGCGTCATCTTTCCAGGACACCTCAATACTCTATGTACATTTGACAGCCCAGCAGCCCGTAGTCCTTCTGAGCAATCCTCCTAAGCTTGTGCATCAGAGAGACAGTTTTTGCCATTACTTGTTTAATATGGTTGCTAAACAGCACCTTCTGATCGAACCAAACACCTATGTAGGTATGAACTCTTACTTGGCTGATTACACAGCCTTTATATTTAATGTGGGGGTTTCAATTGTATGATAATTTATCAGCACGTTTGAGTGCATATACTTAAGAAGCATATACTTTGTCTGGGGGCACAGAAATCTTTAAATTTTCGTTGTCCATCCAGTCCTGTGCAGTGACAAGACTGCCTGCAATCTTTTCTCCACCTGTGGCTGTGAGTGGTTGATATAAATACTTCCAATGGTCAGATACATAGATGTGTGCATAAATTATGTTTATTACCATTAACCAATGATTGAATTATTAGTCGCAAACTTAATGTTATTACAATTTCATTTATTTGTAGATTATATTTCATGTTATCAGATGTAACTTTGTTTGATATTTTTATTAGCTTACGTTATTATAAATCATATTTCATTTAGTATTACAAAAATCATTTTGATTTTGGCGAGCAGTATTGCCAATCTCTTGTGTTTTGTCATATTTACAATTTAACATACTGTCTTGTCTCTTTCTTCTTCTTCTTCGTAGTGTTTCTTTTTAATATAAACTACGTAAAATATGTAAGTTCAGTTGGTCAATCATTAGCTGATAGACAGTACAGATGCATTTAATCATAGTTTCATTTATGTATAGCAATGTAATATGAAAATATTATCTTTCAAAATAGTATTCATGAGTGTTTATTTAACTAATGAAAAATTAATTGGCGACACCATTATCAGCAAAACATTTAATTGAATACCAGAATGTAAAAGTCGTAAATGTTCAGCATTAATGATTAGTTTCTTAATATTAACATCTGGATGTGAAATGATGGTATGTTTCACATGGTAATGTTATAGAGAATGTTGCAGCCTGCCTTCTATGCGTAGTAAACTTGAATCATCAAAAAATGGATCAAGAGAAATAAACTTACTTAGTTTGATTGGTATTAAGACTATTTATGTCATTACCAAAATGTGTAGGTGGTGACTTTTTTAAGAAAAAGTTAAGAGTATGGTTTAGTTCTTGTGAAGTTAAAGAACCAAAAATTTGTTCTAATTGATTTGACTTAACATTATGAATAAATCTGAAATAGAAACTAAATGTACAGATTAAAGTGTGTAGAGATGAGAACCTTTGTGTATAATCAAGTAGAACAATAGATATGTATGACTTTGACTTACTTTTAAATTTTTCCAGTAAAAAATTCTGGATTCAATTTGCAGTTATTAAAAATAAAATTATAATTATTTGATCAACATGATGGTTGTGAAAGATTGTGAAAGCCAAACTCGACCATGCCACCAAAGTTACATGTCAATTAATTTAGTTGGGGGACAAACTCTAGAAAATACGGCTGGATTATTTGAAGACTTTACGTAGTGTCTATTAGCAATTGCAGTATTTTGTTGAATTTCAAAATTTCTATTACTTATGAGTATTTTCCCGATAGATGGTTGTCCCTGAATCCAATAAAGTGCAATTGTAGAGTAAGTATATTGTATCTTGTCAAAATGTACCCGTAACGCATTAATTACCTTTACTACAAAACTAATAATTAATTAACCACCACATAATTAAAGTCTTGGTAACATTATCTGTTTTAGGGGAGCCAGTCTTGATTGATGAAATTGTATTATTGGCAAATAATATTCATATATAAATATAACAACCATAGCCCTTTACAGAGGCATCAGAAAAGCCATTTATTTGAACTGAATTAACTTTAATTTTATTTTTCGGATTTATATAACAATTTATTTTAATTGGATGAATTAAAGATAACTGTTTAAATAAAGTGAATCATTAAGATAGTATTGGTTTGGGTAATCGTTCATCCCAATTGATTTTAATTTGCCATAATAATTGCATAAATGTTTATGAAAGAATACAATAGGACTAATGAGTCCTAGAGGATCAAATACACCAGTTATGATGAACAGAATATTTGTTTTAATATAAATGATTTAACATTATTGAAATGGGTAATTTGGTAAATTTGGTCTGATGTGTTATTCCAAAAAAATTGCTAATGTTCATATGTAATGTTCTTGATTAGATAGAATAGAAGAATTATGTTCAAAAGAACCACTGATAGGGTTGTTAGAAAACCATGTGTGGAACGTAAAACAATACTGTTGTAATAGTTTAGAAATATCGGATTTAGTTGAAAAAAATCATTTAAGTTGTCTGAACCTGTAGGAGATCATAGACATAAAAGTCATTTTGAATAGCCTTATAAGTTTGTGGATAATTATTTTCGTTTTCAGAAATTATCACACAATGTCAATTAGACATTGTGTGGCTAAGAATTTTACACAAGCAGTTCCATAGTTTACCATATGTAATGCATAGTGTCTTATTTGCTGATCTGGAGAATCACCCTGTAATAAACATTGCAAATTTGAATCACTAGGTTTAACTAAAACCTGACAGTACATATTTGCTATGTCCGACATAATGACATATGTATGGGTTCTAAATCTAAGCATTATGGAAATTTCCTTGACTTCCAGAATCTAACAAGACCTGATATTACCATAAACAGCATTGTTATTACATATTGCTGTAGACAGAATTTGTTTTTGTTTGATTGCAATTTAAATGAAGAATTATTATTTTCAGACTTATCTTTTAATTTAGAATCAGTAATTTCATCCATATGAATAGAAGTATTACTTTTCTGAGTGCAGATCTTACATATTATAGTAGATATCATATCTCAATTCATGTCTTGAAAAACTACTTATTTTTTAATGATTGTTTTACTTCATTCACTTTAGTATCATATTTTCACATTACTTTGGTTTCCTCTAGGTCTTTGCATTCTCCTCAGATGTCCAAACAATTTAAGTTTCTCTTTGCTAACTCTATTAAACATTCTTTCATCATTTACACATCCCCATTTTACTATTTTTTAGTCCTATCTCTTCTTGGTTTTCCCATTATGTTCTTCTGAAATTTCATCTGTGCTGTTTTTCTACTTTTTCCTTCTACTTTCAGATATGTAAGGATTGGTAAGTAATATAAATTAATTTTTTGTACTTAACTGGTATTGTGTTAAAATAAATGCCTTTTGAGCCCTTGAACCGCACTTAGCACTGTGCCAAAGTAGGTAAATTTTCTCAACTACTCCAGTAGAACATAAACATTGGTGAAGACAATACTTCCTTGTCCAAATTTATAATATTATAAATAACCGTGAATCCTGATGTTACAGTTTATGCAGACGGCTCTAGAAACATTAATTTTGTTGATTGTTGTTTTGAGATTGCTAACAGAATACATGTTTGGCCTTCCCAGCATCAGCAGTATTTTCGTTGCACAGCTGTATGCAATTAATAAGGCTTTACATATGGTTAGCCTAAAATTTTGACGTGTTCTTGTTTGCTCAAATTCCATGAGTGTCTTACAGGCGATTAGTGACGTATACTACTCTCATTTTCTGTTTAGTCTCCGACCACCGCAAGGTATTACTGCAAAGAATGAATGAGGATGATATGTCAGAATGTGAATGAAGTGTAGTCTTGTAGTCTCAGGTCAACCACTCTTGAGAAATGTCCATAATTGAAACCCAACCACCAAAGAACATCGGTATCCACGATCTAGTGTTCAAACACGTATAAAAGTACTACCTTTATTAGGATTTTAATATTATTAGAATTCTCGATTTCGGAATCAGCTGATTTGAGATGACGAGTTAATCATTAGATCAACCTGGTGGACTTAGTGATGTGTACTCCAGACATCTTGTTTACTGTAAAATTCATTATGTTATTTCACAAATGACAACGTAATACAACAATGAGCTTCTGTTGGAACCTCAGCCATATAGGAATTTCAGGCAATGATTAAGCAGATAGTGCGGCAAAAGAGGCTTGTTTTTGGCTCTTTTTACCAGCTGTGTTGCTTCTAGCTATATTTCCTGAAGAGGGTGGCTCATGTTGAGTGGCAAAGAGAATGGGATTCTACCATGGACAATAAATGTCACCGAATGAAAGAGCACTGTGTCACTGTGGAGGTCCTCTTGTATAAATAACTATCGAGACAAGGTTATTATCTGCAGTCTTTAATAATTTAGAAGAGGTACCCACCATGGACTTCTCCGGTAGTCCTCCACCCCTGCCGCTTCTAAGCCATTGGCTTTTGTCGGGCAGTCCTCTTAAGCCCTCATACCGGTGTCTGTACAACGCTGCACTTGGCACTGGGCAAAGATGTCCCCCCTCAACCTTCATCAAACCGCCTCTGATTATAAATCAGCTGCACTTCTCAGACCTCATCGGGTATATTTACGCCGTGTGTGACGCTTGATTTCGCCTTCCTTAAGACTTTTTCCGCCTAATTCTTCTTGGCCGCATTCTTCTTTCTTCTTTTCTTCTTACTTCTCGCTGCTGTGTGATCCCGTTTACAGTTTTTTTTTTTTTTTTTCCTATTCTAACTTTAACTACTTTATTTATTCTAACACTCCTCACCATCTTTCGGTCTTTATGATCTTCTATAAGCTAGTCTAAAATAGCTAACTTCCAGGTTCTCACCTAACTACCTATCTCGCCATCTTTCGGAATATTACCTAACTCTTCTCACCATCTTTCATTTATACTATTATTTACCATCTTTCGGAACTTATTTCCCCTGATCTGACTAACCTGTTTATTACACCATCTTTCGGGTTACTTAGTTTATTTCACCTCTTTTCTTCTAAACCTAATTAACTTCTAACTAAGAACAATTTCGCGCTACGGACATCTTGACTAGTAACGGATATCTTGATGTTATCGCGCCCCTCACGCCCTAGTCGGTCTTGCTATACTATTTATCCGTTTTCTTTCTTAACTAAAATTTCCTTTACAAATCTAGCGAACTGACCATACGCGACCTTGTTGCTACAAATATCCCTAAGATCTAGCCTAACATCACACGTAGATGCCTCATGAACTGCCGCCTCTCCTCTTCATACTCTTCACATTCGAGGAGTACATGTTCCGCAGATTCGCTCATTCCACACCGCACACAATTGGGACTCTGCACCAGTCCAAATCCACTGAG
>JAAAKQ030319497.1:0-15025 GCA_010016005.3 Zanna intricata
ATATATATATATAAATGTATATTTATTTATTTATACTCGCACATACACTTATACGTAATAGAAACTGAGAAAAGCAAAAAGATAAATGAGTTGTCATAACTTGATGTTCTATAACATCTGAGTTTTCCGTTATCATTTTGAACATAACTAAAAAACTCGGAAGATATTTAAAATAAACATCTGAATAGTAGTTTAAGCTACTGTTATACTGCTATTGTTTGTAACTGTAATGTGTAAAAATGAATTTACTGACACTTATTTAGGTATAATTATTATACAATTTATTATTACTGTTTTAAAATACGTTGTTTAAAAGGTATGCGAGTATAAAAGTGATGTAACACTTGTTAAAAAAATAATAAACCTAAAACAGTAAAAAAAGAAAGTTAATAATTAATTAAGTCAGTGCAATAAATGATGATACGGCTAATTACTATGCACTGTCATTATAAGCTGCTGTATCTGCTGTACAAAGCCTATGCATCACTAAAGAGATGCTCTCACTCTAGCAATGGAAATGGACTGTTTAATTCAAGTAACATAATCAAACAGAATATTTACTGGCGTTTAACTGTAACACAATATGTATTTATAGCGATTAAATTTACCATGGTAAGATGAAAGAGCATGCTCCCAGAAATACATATTTTTAATATCCTTCCTTCTTGTTTCTTTTTTTTTCTTTTTTTTTTTTGAGGAATTGCTTTAGAAAAACTTTTGTAATAGAATATTATGAAGCAATCTAACGCATAAAATATACAGGTGGGTGAATTTTTTTAATCCGAACTGTCAAATATAAAGCAGAAATATTTTTGCTGAAATATCTTCAAGTACTTTAGGGGTTACACTCATTTCCAATATTTTAGTAATAAATAATGTTAGATATACTACCTAATACCGCATAATACAAAAATGAACACAAACAAATTTCAGGCCAAATGAATACATAAATTTTACTTTTTAATATAATTTTACAATAAAATATTCAAGTAAATTCATTTAAACAACAAAACAATTGATTGATTCAAAACCTATTAAAACACTATAGATCATTTCTATGATTAAAAATATTGTGAAAATTTATTCTAAAAATAAATAAATAGATGTAAGGATGTAGGAAAGACAATTTTATAAATTTATTACTGAGGATTGCTGAGAAAGGAACAAGAAAATACGATTAAACTATGGAGAAGATTTTACTGATGAAACTGAAAGGAAAAAAAACTTGAAAATAACCCCTGTTAGAGGAAAAAACCAGTATAACTTGAAAGAAACTAATAAAGGAATATAAAGATAATTAAAGAAAAACTTAGATTAAGGAACGACTGAACAAGTAAGTCAAATTAGATATGGGAAATTTATATTGAACAAAAACAATAATGATAAAAAAAATGGAAATAAATGTTAAGATTAAATCGCTCGTTGACTAATTTAAAGAGGAAAAAATAGTTAGTGTCTTCGAGTACTCTGCTTCTATGAACTTCATCAGACATAATATGTTTTATTCTATCTGGTGGCTGCACAAAAAAATTCAATCTAGGGTTGAGCAGATAAATACTGGACCACATAACCTCTCTTATAAACACACATACACAGATGTGAATTGAAACAAAAGGATAGGTCCGTTTAGTGTTAGTCGCACACCAAAATTTGATGTGATCGTTTAAAATAGGAACTTATTTTATATTTATATTTTTTAAACAGATTTAAAAACTTTCGTGGTGAGGTGTTTTGTGCCGTTTGGTGTATTTAGCAAATATTACTTTAATTAACATTGAAAATATTTGTGGCGTGGCACTTAAAGTAACATACAACGAGTATTATGAGATGTTAGTGTAAAAACGAAGTAAATTTATGTAAACCAATAAATAAATATGAAGTGAAAATAAAATATTACAAAAATAAAAATAGACTTTATATAACAGATAATAATAAATATGTAAAAAATAGAAACATATATTAAAGATTATAAAACCGTTTTTGTCATTATTAACTCATTATCCAGTTTCCCATCACAAACAATCAGGGAAATTCTTCATTATTTTGAAAATTCCTTCTTATACAAGCATGTTGTAATTTAAGGACCGTACAACTTAATGCTAGACAACCGTCATGGTATTCGTTTATGACCACCATAGTCTACATGGTGGTTAAATATGTTTCATTCATACAGTTTAAAATGTAACTTAACGAAAATGAATGATTTTTTATTTTATGAAAACCTACAAAAAAAACTATAGGAAAAGAGTGCATGAAGGAAAATCCGAGATTTCAAAATTTAACGCAATTAAAAAATCACTATTTTTTAAATAAATATTAATATGTCTAATTTTTTTTTAATTTTATAATCTTCGTGAAGATAAAAAAAGGGTTACCAATAAAATTCAACTTAAATAAAATCAAAATCTTAAAAAAACCGTCCACTTTATAAAATTTTATCAGGCTACTTATTGCTACAATAAAATATATCGGTCTATCTTCCAGACGTCACGGTTTAGATTCCCTTGTTAGCTATTCTATACTAGGAAAACTGCAGTTTCATACTTCGTTAAGGCAAATGACGGAGAACAGTCCCCGGGGCGTAAGCCGTCAGCAAAGATACACCACTGCGCTAATATATTTATGTTATTCACGCTATAAAATTATTTAACTCGTCAAGTATTGAGTTCAAGGAAAAAAAAGACAAAAATATTTCCATGAGAGTTACAAAAATAAATTACTATTATACAAATATATTTATAAACAGAATCTAGGAAATTTTTGTAAACGTGGGATTCAAAATAGAAATCTTTAACGCAGAAATTAAACATTGATCACAATAATTGTAAATTAAGTAAATCATACAATTTTTATAAATTATAATATTTCTTAAAAATCTATGAGATATAATTTTTTAAAAAAGCATAGGCTAATGCTAATAAGATCGTATTTCTCTCTCTCTTTTTTCTGTTTTAGCCTCCGGAACTATCATTAGGTATTACTTCAGAGGATGAATGAGGATGATATGTATGAATGGAATGAAGTGCAGTTTTGTACAATCTCAGGTCGACCCACTCCTGAGAAGTATGGTTAGTTGAAACCCAACCACCAAAGAACACCGGTGTCCACGATCTAGTATTCAAATCCGTATAAAAATAACTACCTTTACTATAAGATCGTATCTATTTATTCATATGCAAACACCTTTTTTTGGAATTTTTGCCGAATACTAAAGGGTCTACAAGTACGTTATATTAAACAATATGCGAATTTGTAGCGTCAGCCTTTCATTATGAAGTAGGTTCTGGGATTGATTGATGATTAGAAATAACATATTTTACTCATTATAGAATTCACTTGTAACACAAAAAATGAATTAGCTGTAATGGGCCACTAGCCTGTCGTTAATAATAAAAAGAAATGTCATAGTAGTGCGTAAGAAGCATTTGCCAAAATTTTTAAATAATACATTTTGATAGATGGCATATTAAATAATATGAGCTTATTTTTACTTGTATTAAATGTAAAATTTTGGTTAATAGAAGACTTCATATCTGAATCATATAACGTATGTATGGGTTAAAAGCTGTAATTAATTTTTAGGAGTTAATTTTTTAGAAGTTTTAATTATTTCCTACTAATGCAGTACTGTAATGGATAATGTTTTTATTTGAATAAATATGAACTTATTAATGTCAACTTCATCAATAAATTCATACGGATCAGCAGAAGGAAGAAAATTATTTGACATTAAAATTTATTCCTTTTAAACTCCTTTCCTTTTATTTCCTTTCCTTTTTTTTTTTAGTTTTCATTCGTTTATTTTTATCAGCATTTTTTATTGAAGAATTTTGTTCCTATTATTTTTTAAGTAAGGAAGAAATAGAATCAAAATAAAATAATGGATTTTAAAACAGACCTGATTCAAAAACAATCATCCTGTATTTAAAAATTCAATTATTTATATAATGTATAAGGGGAAAATCAAATTAAATCTAACTGATCTATATTACGTCCAAATCCGTTTGATATAATTGTAGTGATAATTAAATGTTAACAGCGGTTCTTTCTCAAAATTTTAGACGCGAGTGGTAGCATCTCGGCCTTTCATCTGGATGTCCCGGGTTTGAATCCCGGTCAGACATGGCATTTTCACAGACGCTACAAATCATTCATTTCCATTCTCTGATGAAATACCTAATGGTAACTACGGAGGTTAAAAAAAAAAGAAAGCATACCAGTTTAAAGAAAAAACCCAAAATGTTAAATGTTTTCGTCACGATTTTGCTATAAATCAAACAGGTTTTGAATTGTTAAAATTAAATTTGAGAAGTGGGTTCCAGTAAAGAATATTTTAATAGTTGCCACAAAAATTATAAATTCAGATGATTTTAGACTTTTTCTGGGTATCCTTGAAAAATATTTGTAATGTTTTTGCTCCAAGAATGTACATAAATATTTATTTTATATCTACGTCTTATTGAATTTTATTTTACTCGTAATTTCACGCATAACTCAAATAAATCTGAATTATCCACGTTTAATTAGTAATTAAGTGACAAACATTCTAGCAGAGTAAAGCAAGGCACTCTATATAAAAACAGTATTCAGAAATGTTATATAAGAGTAACAGTAAATATTACATAAGAAAAATGTTACATAAGAGTGTTATTAAAGGTTTGGAACTTAGTTACATATAAATTTTATTTACCTAAAACAAAAGTATGGATTTAGTTTTGTCTAAATAATCTATTTTTTTTACATCTATAAACATATTAACTGCAGGATTATGGTACAGTAATTATTCAATTTATTTTCGTAAATAAATTTGTCAATCCCCTTTTAGAATTTTTCTCTAAACGTTATTTCGCCTTATAAATTGATTGATTCAATATTACAGCATACAGTTTCAGTGGAATTGGGATCATTAGTTTATAGTTGTTGGATGCTTTTTCCATTAATCAATTCAGTTCATTCCATTTCCATTTTTTCAATTCTGAAAAGGATTGAAGTTGTTAATCCTAGAAACCATCAATTTATTTTGAAGGCTTCTTAACTTCTTAAGTTAAATGAATTCTTAACATTATTTGGACGATCCGAAATAATTGATTAATAATATGCCGTTTCCATTGAATAAAAATGTCCCTATCTCCCGAAGGATTATGAATGAAATAAACGCTTCGTTCATGGAAGGGGTTTTGAGATTTCTTTCGATCATTGTTTTTTTTTTCGAACTACGATTTTCCACGGAAAGATCGTCTTTTTCAACACCATAGTTTTGGTTATCCTTGATCATCATTCTGACAGGTCATCCTGGTAGATCTATACAGAGGTTATTGGAAGCCTGTTATCAATATTATTACTTTGTTTTCATTTCATGGTACAGAATTAAAGTAATAAATTAAGAGATTAAACAAATAAAGAGATGTGGAAGATGGAACAAAAATAAACACTAATAATTTTACATAATAATTAATTATAATAAATTATCCGAGGGATAATTTACAGAACTAAACAAACCATTTAGATTTCGCTTATGTATGGTCTGTTAGATAATGAAACAAAACATATTCAAGGTCACATTAATGAAAGAAAATTATTGTAGATACATCAGCAATGAGAATAGATATCAAGGGGGTTATGATTTTGTATAATAAAAAAAAAAAAATAGGTGAACTGAACGGGCCTATTAAAACTTTCGAATTATAATAATAGTTCATTGGGATAATGAAATTGAAATCAAAATAAAGACAGAAGCTATAAAGGAAATATGTATTAAAAAGGAAGTTTTGCTGAGTAACATTAATATAGCATGAGACTAGCGAGTAAATAAAACAAGAATTCGATACAGTTAAAAGAACGTTGTAATTAGTTGTGTCGTATCTCATGTTGAGGAAACGTGCTGAAGATAGAATTGGAAGAAACTGTAAAAGAGAAAAAAGGTGGATAAAAGTAATGAATGATAATTAAAGGGTGCTCTTAGTAATTAAATAAAAAGAAATGGAAAACAACAGGTTAAGACAACACTGGGTGTTAAGATCACACCTCAGGGCAGATCACCACCTTTTGATAACGAAATAATTTTATGTTTCACGTATAAATGCAATTATTTCTTAGAAATTTATTATATTAAACTTATCGCATACAAAATAAATAAATGAAAAGCATAGCTACTGTTAAAAAAAAAATCAATTTATTATTAGATATTACATTACAAAAAAGAAAGAAGATATATATATATAAATATATTTCTATAATATGATATAATAAAACATAATATAATATCATGTTACCCTTTTTTATGTTCAGGAGTACTCCTTGATTCACAAATAATTTTTAAGAAAGAAAAAATACATCTGAGAAAACATAATCTTAATGAGATATTTGAAAAAATTAATCTACGGATAACTAAGACTGTATTGCAAATACATAAAGATACAAAGAAAGATTAATATGGTTATACACAATAAATTTTATTCAAAACATAAAAATTTATTTAAAGCTTCACACATATTTTACTAATATTAGTAAAACAATAAAATATACAAATAAGAGTTATTTATTACTATTTCTACTTTTGCAAAATAAATGCTCTTTTCAGATAAAGAGAAATATTTTTGTTTATTCGTTTTTTTATTTTTGAATTATAATGAATCACAACGGTTGAATATGAATTAAAAGTTTCGAATCCTATGGGAAATTACTGAACAACCAAGGATCACGAGTAATTTTTCAAACTTTTCCGTTTATGATTGTTGAGTCAGAAATGATAAATCAGTATTATTGAGAATACTAATAAAGAACTGGAAGAACTTTTTTTTATATAACTAGGCAATATGAGAGTGAAAGAGTGATTAAGTAATTCATTTTAAAATTTATACGAGAGAATTAATTGCAGTAATTAAAATAAAAATTATAAGTAATACATTAGTAATTTTAATTATTACAACTAACAAAAAAATTATATCGCAGTTAGAAAAAATGTAAAAACTATAAGTTTTTAACTTTGTTATGATAATTATTTAATTTTCATTGCAAAGTTTATCGGAAAATAATACTTTTACGGTATTAGTTATTATTAAATTGAAAAACATTTAAATATAAATACTTCTACTAAGTATTAAATATAAACTACTATCTGAGAAGATTCAGAAAGGAAATATACAATCAATTTTATCGGGAAGTATAATATTTTACAGGAAAATCTATTAACTGTAAATCGATATATTATATCTGTCTAGTAATCTTGTTTATATTCTCATAAAAATGATAATCTCCATTACAGTTCGATTTAGTATCAGTATTAGGTTAATTGTACTTCATATAAGGTCATTTGATTTCTAAAATTCGATTATATTCGTAGCACGATTACTCAATTCTAATTAAAAACAGTAATCGTACTTTTAATATCACTTTAATCTGGGATGTCAAGCATCACAACTCAACTGTTAATTCAGTTGATAGGGAACAACTTATTCAAACAGCGGGGTTGATATTTAAAATCGAATCCGATATATTTTTGTAAATTCCTATAAATATACTGTCCAGTACCTATTATAAGCAAATCTATAAAGAAATAGAAATACTTAAATTACACTAATTTTAATATTTGTCAAAACTTGACTTTAAAAGACACTAGTTAAATTCGTTCATCCATGAACTGAGGTTTACCTATAACTAAGGATCGAGCAAGAGAATAAATTTTTTATACGACATTATCTCAGAAGCTAACAATAGAAACGCGTCAAAATATTCAGAATATAGAATACAACGGACTCGACTGAAATCAATATTCCCTGCCACCAGTTACAACATTAATAGCAGCTTACAAACACAATGTTACTTCGATTAATTAACATCCTAATGTTCTTACGAGTACAATGAATAATTATACACAATCAAACATACAGCTAAACAATACACTGGGATTACAATCGCGACATAATAGACCAGGCTGTAGATTGTATAACGTGACTAAGAAAGATAACGCACGGCCACAGCAAGAAATTATAAATATATCGCCTTCATTTTTTATTTTAATAAAAATTTTTAATTCTACGTATTTTCTATTCTCTATATTTTATATTCTCAGATGTATCGAATGACATAATCTTACAGCTAGAAAAACACATTTGTGTGATTTGAAAAACTTCAATTATCAGCGTAATCAAGCAAATGGTGATAATTGAAGATTACAAATCACATAAAATCGTCTCCTCGGATGATGAGAAATGATCATTCGCTTGTACCAACTGCATTTAAGAGTAAAAACATTTTACCTTTGTACAATTGACCAAGAAAAAAATTGTGGTTGAGTATATGTAAAAACCAACGGAAGGAGCGAAAGGAACCGGATTATTTATCAAACGCTCAGATATCAGATACTGTTGCTTTTATTCTTTCATTTAATGATTTTTTGAAACGGCTCAAATTATTTAAACGTAACAGAAATGTTCGTTTTTTATTTTCTTTTAACCTTTCTTTTAAAAAGAAAAAATCAAGTATTTATAAATCGATAATCCAGAACTAAATTAAAATATGCATCTATCGGCAAATTAATGGCAAGAAGTGAGTACTTCTTTAATTTTGTTAACTGGCCGCAAAAAAAAAAAAAAAAAAAAATTAAAAAAAAAATGATTGAATTAAGTAAAATTTTAATAATAATGATCTAAAATAATAGTTACTGAGACCTATAAATGAAGAACTGAATACAAAAAAAATACGAGTATTAACATACAAATATTGTATTTACATGAAATTTGACAATACAACCGTTTTTGTAATTTATTTTCATGTAACATCAAAAAGATTAGTTACAGTTTTATTCATTTTTAATTGATTAATTTTTCCTTTTTAAATTTCTCATATGTTTATGACATAGTAATTTTTAGGTCATTCTAGCTTTCAAAATAATTTATTTTCATTATTACCCAGTAATATTTTTTGTTATATTTATTTTAATTTTTTTTTTTATCTGAAAAAGTGGGCATCTGCAGCTAGTAATTAACCCAGTGTAAATTGGTAACATAAGAAAAGAAGTAATTAAGTCAAGAATCGAACCCAGGACCTCTGCTCAAAGTGCTATCTACTCAGCCACAGAGATCGGCTGAACAAAATAACTAATTTTGTTCTCATACAATAACTTACTTCATTCACATCGAAATGAAAAACCATTACTAAATTTCTTTGGATTATTTATTTAACCATGATTCTAAAATACCAAAAATATTATTTATGTCATGTCTGAGCGGAAATATTGTTAAAATATAAACTTTATTTTAATAAAATTAAAATCTAACGATATTGAATTTAAATACTATTAAATATATTACTTTTATAGATTGATAGTTGCATTAAAAAAATAAATAAAATGTTCCGTATTATTTTGTCTCTAAACGTGAAAACTATTACTCTTCTAAGTTGAAGTTTCATTGAAAAATAGTTAGGAATTAAATAAAACTAAACAAAATGATTACTGGTTACAAAATAGTTATTAAGGGAAAATATTTTAAATTTAAAACGAAAATAGAAGTGAATTCTGATATATTTTTTAACTACTACCATAATTATTCTTAACACTTCCATTTAATACCTCAAAGTCATGATTCAATGGAGTTTGAGCCTTCTCCTTGCAACTGTTTTTAGTTATAGAACGAGTAGATTTTTCTTAATAATTTTTATTAACAGTTCTATTTCTAATCTTTCTTCAAGAGTATATATATTCACATCTTTCTATTGGAAAAGTATCTTAAATAAATTATTAATTCTATGATAATTTATTATTTAATTTTTTTTTTTACTGAAAGTCTTAGTAGGATAATCAATAATAGTTTGATTGTAACTCAACAGCTTTGGGTTTTGCAACAACTAAGTCATTGCGAAATTTTTCTGTATACAAATAGTTGATTTAAATAAATAGGGTCTAAAAATTACTATTTTTTTGTTTAGTCTTGTTGAAGACACTATTAATTTTGCATACAATGAGATTCAACAAAAAATCTTATAAGCAGTTCAAGTTTGTCATATTAATTATAAAAATAAGTAAAAGTGAATTTTATTATTTATATAAGGTCTTCTTTACGATTATAGGATAAGATATTGAAAAATAACTACGCAAATTTTATTAAAAAAAAAGTGAAAGTACAATGACAAGCAATGAAAACGCAATCAAGCAGATGTGTAGCATTGTTTGAAATTCTCATGGTATCGAATAAACATTAATGTTAAACCGATTACCGCAGAAACGCTTCAAATAAATATTAATATTTTAATCAAGACGAAATTTCAATAGATAAGTAATGACAATATATTCAATGTTGAATTTATTCGTTGAACTTATATAGTAATAATAAGTATTGATTTAAGTAAGTGTAAGGAGGTATGGTAAAAAAAAGAATTAAAATGTTTTTAAGTAAAAGGATAGTTAACAAAATTTAAATATAACCACTTTAAATGGTCCCATAAAAAACCTAAAATAGTAATACAAAGGACTGTATTATTAAGAAAAATTCAGCAGTTAACATTTGTCTCTAGAAGTAACAAATGAAATAATTAAAATTTGCTTGAAAAAAATCGGTCGTCATTCAAGCTTCCATAATGACATTCCTCTCCAAAAGTTTTAATACGACAAAAAATTTAATAATGAAATTTTATTATGAAATTGTAATTACTGTATATAAAGAAATATATATAGAGTGTACTAATTTGTATTTCTTAACCTCTCCTGTAAATGTTTTTCACTCCATAAGATCGTCTTTTTTAATTCTCATTTCTTCTATGATTTTTTAAAATTATTTTATTGTTCAAATATTCTCTTAATTAATCTATCCTCATGTATCTGAACTAAATGTACATAAAATAATACTCTACTTTCTGTAATGGTATAGCTTTTCATTTTCCAAACAAATCTCTTGTTACTATATTTTCCTATATTTCTCTTCTTTTTGGTCCCAAGATCCTTCTGAGAAGTTCCTTTTTTTCTTCTTTCCTCGTTAAGGATAAATAATCAGCTGTGTATGGGTATTCTGCTTTGATAACTATGTGAAATATTTATTTTTGTTTTTTTATACATTGTGTTTTTTTTTTTTAAATATCCTTTGTCATTGGAAATAGTAGTTCCATTTTTTTTCAGTTTTCACCATTAATATCAATAAATAATAAATGTTAATAAAATTGCTAAACATACATAATTTCCATTATTAATTTAGTACTTGAAGTATCAAATTAATAATGACCATGTGTTCAAATTCTTGAAATCATGATCATGTGTTTTCTTGGGTATATCTTTTACTGTTGGTTTAAATTATTTAAAATTATTTTCTATAAGTTACCTATTTTTTTCAAGTAATATAATTTTTTTTTTAATTCTGATGATTTACATCTGAAGGAATAACATCTTAAAAATGAACACAAAAGCATCAAATTATGCGTAATGGCTAGAAACCAAAATGAAAACATAATAGTAATTATTTCCTTCCCGCTCTCCGACCTGGGCTAGCAAACAGGCTATCAGGCTCTGCCAAAAGGTGTTGTTAGGCATAATTTGATCTGCCCCATACCGTCTAAACCTTCCTCACCTCTCTTCACCACCCTGAGACCGGACCCGCAATTAAGCATAACTCAGTCTCAGGGGGGAATGCTCGACCTCTTCTCTTGAGCTTCCTTTCCTCTCGCTCTGCTCCTGAAACAAAAATTAAAAAGAAACAAAAGTCCCACTCACTCATTCAATCATTCTATTATCTATCCTCTCTTCTCACTCACAATTTTTTCTTTTAACACCAGTAACATGAAGAAAAACATCCAACTACTCACCGATCCATACTGTCATCCACACACACACCCGCACTTTTTTTTTGTTAGTGTTTGTGTGTTTATGTAAGTGTTACCTTTTTGTGAGTGTAAGTGTGCGTGTGTGAACGTGTTCACGTCAGGGGATCAGGAGTCTCCGTGCGTCATCAACCCCGCCCATCCTCATATCATGTTCTAGAAATACTTCCATACTGCAGTTAGGTGAAAAAAAGACACCTACAACGATTGCGTTTTTGAGTTCAATAGCTACTATATCTTCCTCGTTACCGTAGAAGCTCCAACCGAATTGGCCTGAGTAATCTATAATGGCTACGTCTCCGTTTTTGTCCAAGCACCAACAGTGCCTAGCCGCAGTGATTTTTTTGGGTTCTGATGTGACTACAAAGTCCGTCTTGTGGTCTCTAGCAATTTACACCACCAAATTGTATGATAGGTTGCTTCTATTCGCGTTGGTTAATAGCAGTCTAACCATTTAGGAGGAGGGGCGCGTCCTACCCTCCTGCGCCGCGACGTTTGAAGAATCTACGCTCTGGACAATCAATTTGAAAATGCCCCTCCTTTCCACAAGCAAAGCAGGCTGTTCTCCGGTTTCGCCCTTCACCTGCTGGCTCTGTGCCCTTGAGTCCAGCAACGGAAACATCTTTCCTCCATTTCTCCTAACAATATCCGGCAATTAATCCAGTCCACTTTTACCCGTCCTAGATTGTAGACTTTATTAGCGACGTCAGCAGGCAGAAGCACGGTACCCGTCTTAGAACAACCATTAGCCTCCCTTATAGTAATGTTTGTTAATTGGTCTTCGTGTAATCCCGAATTTAGAGCAGAAGTTACGTCAGCTGAAGTGGATAGCGCATAGATGTCTTTTATGATGACTCTTTTCAATCTAGCCTGATTTATACATCTAATTTGAACGTCAGAAACTGTCTCTGCAACCTTCTTTTGAAATTTAGTTACCTCCTCACCCTCATCCTTGATTCTTATTAGTCCTTGATTCTTCCCCAGACTAACCCTTTCTGACTGTCAATATGTCCGGATCCTCACCGTTAACTCCATCCTTGACGCTCTTTAAAACCTCAGAGAAGCTCCTACCTTGAGCGTGTATTGCCACCGACTTGGTTGGCAGCCCTCGTGGCCTATCTACGGATGCAGAACGCATTCTATCTACTTAGTGTTCTTTTTAGAACAGAACCTTAGTGTTCTTTTTCATTCGTCTGCGCGCATATTCTGTTAACTTGAATGTCCCCGCATATTCTTGACTGTGTTGGCTATAATGTCACCGCCCGCACACAGCACCAGATTACTACTTAATTGGTATACCCTGCAGATGCATTTTTTCAAGTCCTCAATAATTCTCTTAGCTTTCAACTTAGAGTCTGAGACGATAATATAACTTGTGGGCGAAGTGTCATCAACCTCATCGCCCAGTAATACTGTGGTTTCTGGTTTGAATGCCACTAACTGCCCAGCTTTCAGTTTCCCCTCCTGTACCAGGGTCTTGACAGTACGAACCTCCTTATGACTTTTGACATATACATTCCTTCTAGTAAGTTTAAGTCAACAAAGAAGACCGGATCTTCAGTAGTGATACCTGCCATTTCCTTAATCTGCTCGATGTACCGGAAGGTTTCTCTGTTCCATCTCATCTTAATCACCCCTTCCAACTCTTCAGTACCCAATTCTCTGTCTAGAAGTTGGTTAACACCATCTTTGTGGAATATACCACTAGCCTGTGTAGCTTGATCTTTTTATCCGCTTCAACTGTTTTGGATACTACCAGAAGTCTATATTCTCCGATCCTCTTGATGATACCTCGAAGCTAGTTATCCACCTGTTTAAGTTCCCGCTTCGTATTTTTGTCTATATTCTCGTGCAGCGTCTTAGTCAGTTCCTCCAGTCTGGTAATCACAACTAGTAATTCTTCGTCTGTGTCGCTCGCCTCGGAGCTAGGCGGGCGTCTTTTCTTTCGGTCTTCCCTCGTTCTTTTTTCGCTCTTGGACCCCTCCACTTCCATCTTGTCATCTCTCATAAATTTATTAGCATGTTCCACCTTAGAACCTCCGTCTTGTCTCACCGGAGAGTGAGCGAGTACTCTACTTGGGCGAAAAGGGTCCGGGGGATCCAATTCCCCAGAAATTCGAGCCTAACTCCTCACCGATTGACGAGACCAAAAAATGAACGCAATTTTCAGACTCAGCGTAACAGAAATAACTTAGTTTATGTCGAACACACAAAGAAAATACTGACTAACTAACACATAGAAAGTACTTATTATATACACTTACAAAACTAAATAATTAAATATCAACCATTGTCTTGTATTGATAATTAAAATTAAAACAAGAAATTATCCCCTCCAGATAAGATAAATTGTCCGACCACAATATTATCAGTACTACACAAACGCAACTATTGACTCACACAGTCTTGTATTAAGATTTAATACAAATGTCTAACTCTTAAAGAGTTAGACATTTATTACAGAAAATGGTTTTAATATTTTTTATAAAAACAGCAAGGTTTGTTTGGGTTCGGTGCCAGAGATTGAAGTAACCTATGAGAAATTGAGAAGCTTAGAAGGGATAGAGAACCTACAAGAGATTGAAGGAAAACTATAAATATCCAGTGAATACAAGTAAAAATCTAATGATCGATGAAGTTGGTACAGTTTGCAAAAAAACTTAAAGAAACAATAGAAAATATTCAGAATTGATTGTTAGGCTTAAAGGCTTACATAAACCTTACATAAGGTTTATCTAATTAAAGGCTTACATATTTACATAAAACTACCAATTTAAATGAAAAACCATCAAACCTGTTAAATACAACATATTAAATCAAAGATTCCATTAAACATACAACAAATTCATCAAAGTGCCAAATTGTTCCTGAATTAACAAGCTGAACTACTTCAATTGCATACTGTTCTACCTGAACAGCAGGATGTAGTTTCAGAGAAAAATGCAATGAACGTCTCTATTTTAGTATAATGCACTTTCATTATAGTTAGTTAATGGACTTTCATTAATGAAAGTCCATTATAGTGAAATAGAGTTAATCACAGATGACAAGCCCATGATAAAAACATAAATCTAATAACAATTCCACCAACATTATTTATTTTCACATTAAAAATAGACGCAATATGGATTTTTTAAATCCATATTGGAAATTAGTAAACATTGGGTGATCAAAATGTCAATTAATAATGAGTATGAAATACTGACACTTCTTAAATTGA
>JAAAKQ030319608.1:7118-26610 GCA_010016005.3 Zanna intricata
ATAATATAGTAATACTATATTATTACTATTACTATAGTATATTAATATGGTTTTTAGTAATTAGTAATATATAAAATATGTATATATTGTGTAATAAAATACAAAAAACTAATTAACAAAATAGAATTACAATACCCCAATTGATGTTTTTGAGATCAATCTAGTCAGCTTAGGACGTTCTTCATGTTCAGATTCAGAAACACTATCCTTTCTTTCATCTGCACTAGAAACTAATGAAGCATAATCTAAACCACTGTTTTTCAGTTCACTAAAACTTCCTTGTGTTTCAATTTGTCCCTGTACAGCCAAAAATTTAAATTATTATTCAATGAATTAATAATTAATATGCTAATATCTTTGTTATTAAGATATTTTAAAAAAATTAACAAACTAATACCAGTATATTAAGTTAGATTATTCTCTTTATGAATAAACAGCAGTTAAATTACATGTTTTGGCACTACTACATAGGCTGATACTAAAAAACTGCCCTTTGAAATGAATGCAAGGTATATTTTTTAAGTAAAAACTAGTTTTGAAAGTTTTTATTTTTCCAAAGAAACTAAGCGAAGTTTAGTTATTATGTATTTTTAGGAACTTTACAGGGACAGTAGATGACGTAACAATAGGATTAACAACCACTGTTAAATATTTAGGGGTTTGGTTCTCCAGGAATGGGCTCTTTACTACCCACCTCAAGATGGTTTTAGAGAAAGGGGAACATGTGACCAATCTATTCGGGCATTTCATGAGCACCTTGCCCCACTAAAAGAAAGTTGTTGATGATGGTGGCAACGTCAATTGTTCTATACGCTATGCCCGCATGGTTTGCAGCAATGGATGTTTGAAGAAATGTTAAAAGACTAAACGCACTTCAGCAACAAGTTAACCTAAAGATTGTAGAGGCCTATCGCACAGTATCAATAGAGATAGCGTGTGTATTGGTGGGTGTTGCGCCTATCCATCTGAAGGCAAGAGATTTAAAACCGACATACAAATGTATGGATACAGAAGAGGTTAAATATCTACTACATCAGGAATGGCAGGATCAAAGGAGTAAGGGTTACTAACAGAGTATGGACACAGCGACTCATACCTGATATTGGTCTATGGTTGGGAGGGGGGCATGGGGAGGTGGGATATCATCTGGACCGGCTCCTTTCTGGTCATGGAAAGTTCAATGCCTATCATCATAAATTTAAGAGAACACACCCATAATGTGTATATTGTGGTGAGGTTGACACGGTATGCCATACATTCTTTGAATGCCCCAGATGGGGGACATGTAAAAGAAGAAATAATCAGATGAGGATTACCCCAGAAAACATAAATGAAAGGATGCTGGATAGTCATGCAACCTGGAAAACACTAGAAAAGATGACAAGCAATACATTAGTCACAAAAGAAGAATGCAGATGATATAGCGGTATAAAAAAAAAAAATGGGGAAAAGATTCGAACCGGTGGGGATGCCTATACTTTTATAGATATCCCCCATTTGAGTGGGCATTGAGTTAAGACCAAGACCCAGCGGAGGAGTTGGGTTCTGGGAACGGTATAATTGAATTCGGTTCGCCTCATCCCTGAAGTTTGAGGGAGGTACTTAAGATCCAGACCTGGCAGGCCGACCTGCCATACTGGACTTACAGCCAGTAAGCAGAAGGCCTGTTAGAAGCAAAAGGATACTGCCCCAGAATGAGTTTTGCTTAATTACTGATCCAGTCCAGGGCGAAGGGAAAAAAAGAACCTTATCATATATTATTTTTAACTGATCCATACTGTCATCAAACATTTATAAAAAAAAAAAAATTACTAAACCTTTCTCTCATTAATTTATATAGTTTAATAATTGACTTTATTAATATTTCATAACCCATATAAAATTAAACTAATTGATATCAGCATAGAACTACTTATCTATCATTACAAAAATTACTTTTACCTACATTATTCAGTAGTATGACATGATCAACGTGGTTAATATATTGCAATTGATGAGTAACAAGTATTACTGTTTTATCAGCTAAAAATCCTGCAATATAAAAATATACAAATTAAAAAAAAATACTGTACTTATACAAAACTAACATACATTAACACATGAATAAAAATTCTGAGACATGGTTAAATTAAAAAAAAAATTTATTTTTTTAAAATACTTCAAAACTAGTAAATGTCAGTTTTTGCAATTTATCCTCCAGGTAAATGTTTGTAGTAAATTACATGTTTACTATCGAAAAAACTGTCTACATGACCTTACATTTTATTGAACTTTAGTGCCTTAGTAAAATTTTTTCTTCCCACTGCATACTAAAATTTTGACTGTAGTCATAAAGCCATGTTTTCATCACCTGTTATGACATTATGTTATTTAAAATGTTTTATCATTTCTTGTTCAATTTAACATGTCGGATCACAATGTAATCTTTTTAATCTTGTTAACTAAATAACTGCTGCAATTCAATGAATCTTTTATTTTTCCATTTGAATATTATAGCCGAGTAATTAAATATTACATTTGTCTGTTAGTTTCTTTAACAGTTATTCCTCAACTTCTTTAACTTTTGTCACATGAGAAGCATCATCGTTAGCAGTCTTCTCATACACTGATCATGATTTTTATCAACTAATTCACATCTATTTTTAAACTGTTTAAATCATCATAATATCAATATTCATCATTATATGCATGAAATAACAATTTCTACGTTTTCGTAAACATTTCAATTTCATGCAAAATTTTGTGTTAATATATTTGTGCAAAGTTTTGTAAAAATCAATCATTGTAAAAATATACCACATTTTATATCACCAGTAATTGTAAACAAAGATTGCAAACTTACACAAAAAAGACTTATTTAGAAGGTCACAGTGAATGAATTACAACACGACATACAAAGAAGCTCTTATATAAGATATGTTATGTTGAGTTCTATCTTACATTTCAAGAACTAAACTATATTAATAAAATTTTCTGATCAAAGAATTCAAAAAAGTTTGATTTTATTTTTTTTTGAATATTGCAAAATATCAAACTTCAATGAAAGTTTTAGCAGATTATGATTATTTTGTTTAAAAAAGATCTACAACGCTAGAAATATTACAAATCTGAAATATAATAAAACAACACTATTTCAGAATATTTTCCACTTTTCCACAAGGTTCTTTGATTTGATAAATACCTGAATTATTTTTATAATTGTAAGTATTCTAGATGCCATAACTTTTTCAATTTTGACGATTTTCAATGATTTGAGAGAAGGCACAACTCAAATCACTGTAACAAATCTTGCTTAATCAGACTCTACTGTTGCCAATTCTCACCTCTGATATTGCTCACTGCTGCTAGAAAAGGTTGGGAGGATAAGCCGTGGTGGGGATCGTTCGGTGTGTTCAATCATGATGGGATGACCTAAGCTGTACTGTAGTTGAGTATGGAATGATGACAGATATGAGTGTTTCACTGTTAAAGAGTGTTTGTTAGCGTGTGTGTGAGTCCATGAATTTCCACACAACAATAAAATATTGGAGAACATTATGAATGACTTCTTTGTGCGTTTTGGTAACAGCAAATGTTACTGACATGGGAGAAAAAGGCTTTTGCAATAGGACATGTTCTTGATGTGCCACATAATGGGTGGCTGAGCACTCAAGCTGAGACATATACTGCTATGGAGGCACTGATTCAATGATCACAGACAAAATCAAGGCGCAAATGTTCTGCAGAGTTAGGCATTCCAAGCTTGACAATGTGAGATCACATGCAGAAGGACTTGAAAGTTAAATGTTTTCATCCAGCCACATTTAATGAGTTGAGTGACAATGATTTTGATTGACCTGTTTATGCATGTCAATTACTACTTGAATGGTTTCCGAGAGCAAATGATGAAAAGAATGACAAGCTCTCAGACAAGTGTCTGATTTATCAAAGTTCTCGTAATCAAAATATTTTTTTTTTCTGGGAAAAAGACAATCTTCAGTTTTTTGAGGAACTGAACATCATCCGCCTCACGTTATGATTTGGCTGGGATGGCAGGTGAACATCTCTTTGATCCTTATTTTTTTGATAGCACAGTTAATCAATACAGTTATCTGAAAATGATTGACAAATGGTTGCTTCCAGAATTACATTTTGTTGTCATTACATTTCAGCAAGATAGTGCTCAAGTGCATTTTGCTCTGAATGCCTGCAGGCGCCTCAATGCAATTTTTCTGAGTTAGTGGATAGGATGTGGGTCAGAAGAGTTATAGGCTTCACTGCCTTGGCCAGTAAAGAAGCCCTGATCTCACCACATCAGGAAAATGCACTCTGGAGTTTTGTAAAAGAAGATATCTGAAAATACATGTACATCAGCAACGAGAGCTCCAAGACGCTGTCACTCAGCATTTGAAGTGATCATCCCTGATATGGTGTTGTAGATGAACAACCAGACATGGAGGTGCACTTCTTTTATGCTACTAGAAGTGTAAAGCAACAAATTAATCTACTTCTTACTGTAGGAAATAACACATAAGCATATAGGAACACAACAAAGGTGCACAAGACACTACAGATGGATGGCTATTAAAGAGTCAGAATTGAATGCATTTTTAGGTATGAAATTAAATATATATCTAAATCCTAAAAATGATTTGAAATTTTTTTTTTTAATCTTGATTTCTTTATTAATGCCCCTTCATCAAATTTGTGTTTATCCATTTACGAGTATAATTAACAGTTACTGAAACTTTTCTGACAGGAAAAAATATAGAAATAACAGGAAAAAAAGCTGTATAAAAAGTAAAAGCTTTAATAACAATGATAAAAAAAAATAGTAATCTGAAAATGAAAAACTGCTTTATGACAATACAAGACTTCTTTACAAAAATAGACTTGTATAGCTACTTTTTGGCTGTAGTGTATTAAGTAGAAAGGGTGAATGCCAATAAACTAGTTAACTTACTGATAGCAAAAAAATAAAATAATAATATTAGTAACAGCATGGAAATTTATTCTGATAAAACTCAAGTATGAAAACTGAATACACATACTGTAATAATAATGAACTATTTTTATTAAGCACTTAAACATAAAAACTTAATCTATGAATTATAATTTTTTACCTTTAATACAGTCAGTGAAAAGATGTTTACCAACATGAGTATCAACAGCTGATAATGGATCGTCAAGTAAATAAATATCTGCATTTCTGTATACAGCTCTTAAAAAGAAGAAAAAAACGTTTTTAAATAATTACATATGTAATATAAATTAACAAAATATGATTTTAAAAATCATTCTATCTCTAAAATCGACCTTTTCTTTCCTTCATACTTTGAAATACATACACACTCCTTCTTGTACTGTAAGCAACTGAAGAAATAAACTTTAGTTCCACTTTCTTTAATAAGATCTAATTACAGATAAGTTAATTTTCCAGGTAGAAAACAAAAAAAATAAACAATTTCCCATAACTATGAGATGCTTCAAAATATATGTTGTAATGATCTGAAATTACAACATTTATGGATTCATTAACTGAACTAATTTTGGAACACATTCTAAAAACACATGCAATCAGTTTTGCATACAAATAATTAAATGACTATTGTCAAACTCCTTTCGATATAAACAAATATTCATTAGTAACAATTATGTTTTTTATGTCACTATTGTCTATATGATAATTTGAATATTTTGATTTCATCATATAAAATTATCTTGTAAAAACTGAAAGAACAGTTGACCAATTGAAAAGGCTGATTTAATGACTATTTTTAAAATAATTCAACTTTAAAAAGGTTTAAAAGTATATGGTTCTAAAATAATGCTCTACCTCGTAAACTTTTTTCACAGTTCTTACTCAATTCTAATGTAAGTAAATTTAATTGTAATTAAAATCTCAATCAGCTAATACAAAGAATATCTTGATATTATCTTCAACGCAGAGTAAACTTTGGTCAGTTTCTGCACATGAGTTTACAGTCAGATAATGCAGCTACGTTTGTGTGCTAATCGAATAGTTTCTATACATGAAACAGGTTGGTTTGGAAACAGTCATATAGAATATATAATCTTGCGGCTCCCCATACAGACAAATGACTGAATGAACATATATCAGGATTTATGGGATCATATCACAAATCAACTGATTCATCCTGATTGGAATATCCACTACCAAACTTTGATAGCAATTATCCACATACATCAAACCTGACCAAAGATTGCAACATTGTCAATCATGTTTGTAGGCCATACACTACCCTCTCAAGTGTAGAGCAGGATTTAAATATTTTTTCTTCACTCTTTCACAAGTTTATTAAACAGTTTTTGTTTGTAAAAAGCAGAGTTGGTTTCTACCAGGGAGGAACACTTTCTAGTCTACCCTAAAACAAGTAATATCATAAACCAGCAAGATTCCAAACCACAATCAGTTTATACAGAGAACCTTTAGTTATCCTACATCACTAGGGGCTAAAATCTGGTCTTAGAACCTGAGACTTTACTGTTTGCATTTGGTCTAGTCAGACATACAGCTGAGAAACCTGTTTTTATATTTAGAACACTGCATAGATTAGTGCTCCACCTTGGCAAGAAAAAAAATCATACAGCAAATTAGCCAACTTTTTATTTGTGTTGGAAAAACATACAAATATTATTTTCGTAAATTTTTGAAAATAATTTTTTTGATCGATTACAGCATGGATCAAATAATGAAATAATTTTGAATTACTGGTAAAAATTATTGACCATTACAACACAGAACATGATACTAAGTTGTTACATAAATCAAATATTCAGTCAAAAAATCATTGAGCAATTGCCATTTCCTATATGAATGATTATTTATTTTCACTTTACACTTTAATTATTGAAAATATTAATTTTTTTTTGGTACAAGAGATAGAATAGTATTCAATTATAACTGATAGTAGAAATAAAAAAGAAGCAAGTAGCAAGTAAAGTAAGAATCCACCTAATCATAACATCCACAAGAGCAACAGTATCAAAAACAAGTCACAATATTATTATCATAATTAAAATTTTCAATAAAAATATTATTCAAAATACTTCATCCAGTAATAATTACTGTATCGTCTTAAAAGAAGAATATTATCCTGAAAACCTTTAACTTAAAAACAATATGCTAAAAACTTTTAAAATAAAAACATTACCTGAATCAGCAAAATAGCATATAACAAGCTGAACCCATTCAGGTTGCAAGCATATAAGAAGGTAGAATAAATAAAGTAAAACATACCTTGCAAGATTTACTCTTGCTTTCTGACCACCGGATAGTGAAGCACCTCTTTCCCCAACTAAAGTCATGTCACCGTGAGGTAATAATTCAAAATCTCGCTCAAGTGCACAAACTTTAGTTACCTAGAAAAAATAAATGGTAATGACTGCTTCAATAATAAAAATATTATTTACATTTTAATTTACTTTTAGAAAAACAATTTATGACAATAATATTAAAAAACAAACAAAAATATGAAAACAATATATATTAATAATTTAAAAGAAAATAAATAAATATAAAATTGTAAAAAAATCAGCTAACCTGTTTGTAACGTTTGCGATCAAATGGTTGACCAAATAGTATATTTTGTCTGACTGAACTGCCAAACACCCATGCTTCCTGAGATGCATACGAAACAGAACCGTGTATTTCAATATTACCCTTTATTACTGCAATTTCACCCAAAAGTAATTGAAGAAATGAACTCTAAAATAAAAGATTAAAAGAATGTATTACTAACAAATAATTAAAATACATTTCAATAGTTAAGATGTTTTTAACATAAAAAAGTCTCCATAAGCAAAAGTTGACCACTGTAATAAATTATTTTGCAGTGAAAATTTTTTAATTACTGGATTTATTTATATAACTTAAATATCTGAATGTTTTATAATTCAGTTGGATACTTCTGAAATTTATTCCACAAGTTTTACTTCTGAAACTTCTGAGAAACTTCTAAATTTACTTCTGGAATTCTGGAACAATTTTTGGTACAAATCTGTGGATTTAGGTGGGGATTTTTAAGGAAGTATAAGAATGATCTAAGATGGATTTTTATTTTTTGAAGCAATTTTACTGAAGCATATACTTCAGCTATTTAGTGCAAAATCACAGATAAACTGAAGGCTTCTATTGTTACTAAAAATAATTTCATAATTAATCAGGACAGAGCCTACAGTCTGGTTGAGTTCTTGAAAGTACTCCTTTAGGTCAGTTTGTCTGTTTTGTTTTTAACTTTATGTAAGTAATTCCTTTCATATGAATAATCCATTTTCCTTACTCTTGATTCTGCACTGGAGTATTCTGATGATTTTTTCTAAACATCCTCTGTATGCAGTTTGAATTAATACATTGTTGATATTTAATATAAATTATTGTAGACAGCATTAACTCCAAACAATCTGGGAATTATATTTTTAATCTGTGGCTATGGAAAAAGAAGGGCTTAAAATAAATGAAGATATTATAGCTTTGAAATAATTGTATTTATTCGTGGGAGTAATAATAAAAAATAATTTTCAATAGCATTGTATGAATATGAGCATATATCAGAAGGAATTAAAAAGAGATGTGTGCACCCCCTTAGTTTGGATCTTCATGGAACCCTTAGAAAGGATACAGAATCACACAGTTCCTCATACATGTGTTGGCTGTTGTCATTATCCCACATTAGTCCCATAAACAGCTTCCCTGCTGACTACAAATACCAGTATAACAAAGCATCATAAATGAAGCAAGAGTAGCAAGCAGATGATGGGATTTCCACTGAACAAAGAATAAAATATAATAGAGAAGGATTAGAGTAATCTATTTTTATATTCAGACTTATAAACATTTAGGCAAACCAACTGCTTCAGTGGTAAGTATACTGGTATCTAGAAAACAATTTGTTGTGCAACCTGCAGATTTGCCTTATGAAGGCACATAAATTAGAAGGGAGCATGCAGCTTGTCTATATTATCAGCTGTTGATTCAGGTTTAAAAACTGACAAAAGCTTTTACTGCTACTGTTAGGTCTCAGTGGTATGGGATTATCTTCATAAAGTGCAATTTATCAGTGTATTATTGTCTGTACCAACTGGAAAAGACTCAAATCATAACGAATTCAGTCTTACCAACCTCACCCTGACTCAACCAAAATTGTTGAAAATGGCCTCTACTTGTGTTATGAGGCCATAACTAAAGTGGGTGGTCCAAGACTAATCCACTCCATGGTGTTGATCTCAGATTAATAATGACTCATGTAACAACTCAAAAGAAGCTAGGTGACTGCTCCATATTACGGTTGACTATATCCAGACCCATTGTACACCAAAATAGGTCTGCCCCTTACAAAAAATCATTGCTTTTGGCAAGCATTATTGAATAAGGAGACAATTGATTTGGATGTTCTTGGATAGGCATACTAAATATCCACAAATTAGAATTTTATTTTTGTATCAGAGCTACCTTTTCTGCAGCCTATGATAACATTCATAACGCAGGATCACATACATCACATATCCTATTTCATACATCACATACAACCGATTTGAAATTAACAGAGAATTTTATATAACTTATATAAGTGCTAGCACAAAAATAGTAAATAAAAGAAAAAAAAAATTAATTAAAAAAGAATTTTAACTATTTCTTAATATTTCCTATAACATGTTTTTTAAATGCATATATGAGGTATGATTTTTAACTAAGTACTATTTTGTGTAAGTCTACTTCAGCACGACTGTCGCCATTTTGTGCATGTGCACACGTAACTACATGTATTGGCTTGCTATAGACACTATAACATGATTGTTAGTCTTTAGGCATTTCACAAGTTTAAAATGCCTATAAATATATACAGTACCACTGATTGCAAAATACTTACTATAATTTGTTTCTTAAATGCAAAAAGGTTCAAAAGTGGCCTAAATTCATCAGCAAATCAGTGAAGTGTACAGAGATAAATAAGTGATATATCCATCTTACCAACAAATAAGTGTTAACTCCTTCAGATTTTTTGGTTTTTTCAAACCATCATCAGGAGTTAAAATATTATAATTAGTCAAAAGTTAAAATAAAGTCAAAATATGTATACTATCATGATTGTTTGCATATTAACAACATCGTCAATCCAATGAGTATATGTATTGTAATGTATTAAAATATATCAGCGGAACCATGTTCAAGAAATTTATGATTAACATTTTTTCAAACAAAAAATTGAAATGAAATTCTTTTTTTTCAATGACAAATTAAAACAATATAATTTATCAAAAATATTTCTGTTAATATAATTTGATGAATTATAGATTATAAAATTCTGTTATTCTAATTTTTGCTACAATACACCAAACCAAATTCTACAATAAAACTTTTTAAAAAACTTACTTCAAAAAATGCTTTCATACTGATATCAACTGATGTTACCAACTGTAAATTGTTTAAATTAAGTGATATTTATTAAGATTATAGTTGAAATATATGTGCCTGCCCAATTAAAAAAAAAAAAAAAAAAGAAAAGAAATTGTCAAGAGTAACATCACTTGATATCAGTAAGAAAATACCAATGCCAGTCACTAACGGTAGCTGCAGTGATGACTAAAAACCCAAATTTTAAATGAGTCTGCCTTTTAAAAGTTTTTTTAATTCGTTATGTGCTATTCCAGGCCCAAGGAATAGAAAAGAATCTTATATTAGCTGTGGCACAATAATTTCTTGTCTTTTCGCATGTGCATTTCCAATCGCTGGAATATAGAACTGCGCTGCCTTTCAATGCAGCTCAGGTTTCTGGCATCGTAAATGTAATATTTACTGCTGCAAATACCTGTTGGACCAAGCTGAAACTGTACCTTATGAAACATTATTTACAGGTTGTATATACTTGGAATAACATTAATTTTACTACGTAGCTCAAATTATCCCACCAGTAGCATCTTTGGCAGGTAATATATTTTTCCCAACCCAGGGCTACTGAAATCGCACTGTTCTAATATCTAATTTCATAAGTATTGTTTCTGATATAATTTGATTTTTGTAATTAAACTGGTAAAGTTTCCTAAAAGTTATCCTACTTAGTTTTTTTTATATATTCCAAAAATAAAAAAAATTGCAATCAATAAAAATAAAATACACTAATGTAATTAAAACTTACTGTTAATCTAAAAAAATAATTAACACTACTTACTAACGAAAAGACATTTATTAAATTGACACCTATTTTAACATTCAAGACAATAATCAGGTCACCATTGCAATCTTGACAGTACAAAATTATCTTTCATGATTTTCTATCAGTTTCTTTACTAGCCAATGTTTCCTTTAGATTCTGATAGCATTCATTGAACATTTTTCTATTCTTTTGCCCTGGATCTTCCGGCTTCACAAATGTGGTGAATTCGTTTGCTGACTACTTTTTCACTATTGATATTTTCAGGTTTTGTACTAAACTTTTTGCTAAGATGTTCCTGAATTGTGCTATAGTGATTTTTTTTTTTATTACTTTGAATAGTTTTATAAACAATCCAAGCAGTAACCACTTAAGTAGTAAATAGTAATTCAAAGGCAACTTTGCAGTGCCATTACACGCTCTTTCGTAAAACAGAATTATATGATGAAATTTGGTCGTTCATATCAACCCTTTTTTAGGTTTGTTATAGTGTATCACACAACTTGGTTTTTTAACAGGTTCACCTTTTGTGTATGTTTTACCTGTCTCAACTAGATTAGTATCATGAGGATACACCAAAGTTAACAATAAAACCGATCTCTTATCATGCCACTTAATAACTTTAATTTTTTTCTATACCTACAATTTCTCCACGTTCTTAACTTTGTGTTATTTCTTTCGGAACCCCTATCCTGTTACACTGCAAAGTTCCATAGAACGCAGTTTTTTCATACAATTTTTCTACAACTGGGATACTAGAATAATAATTATCTGTATGTACTACTATACTTCCCTCTGCATACTCATTGGTGTCAAATAATTTAATTACTATTCCTTCTGTGTGATTAAAATTTAATCTCCCATGAAATGGTACCATGGATCCATCAAGTACTACATTCATTCCTGGTTTTAAAACAGCTCTAAAATAGTATGATAATGTCAGCAGAGGCTAAATTTTAAAAATTATAACGTTCTGCTGATTCTATCCCTCAATAACATGATAATTTAAATGCAGGCTACACAAAAAATTGAGAAATTTATCTATTGGCATCAGAAATGAAATAAACGTGTGCAGAACACTAAATCTTTAGACTAGTAAAGACTAATGACTGATTGGTTCATCAACTAAACCCAGAATGAGAATGATTGAAAAAAATTTCACATTTCTTCTCTTGTGTTGTAGTACAAAGGTTTTTACCAAAATTATTATAATTCTCCATATATATTGAGGCCCACAAAATAATAAAATAACTAATTAAAGTGAAAAACATTCTTAAATTTTTATGTTAATAAGATTTCATTTTTATGTTAATAATATTAAAATAGTTCAATCTTATTGTGTAAAATTATGTCCTTTCAAATTTGGTGGAAAGTTATGGAATCTGCTAGAAGCAGTAATGTTGTATCTTTGTATTAATATTTTTACAGAAGAATGAATTTTTGTTTGGCAATTTGCACTGACAAAGTTTAGTTTTATAATTAATGTAATTATTTATTTTGTCTGGAATAAACTGTATTTATAAATAGAGTAGAAATTAGTAATAGAAACAATTATATTTTTCTAGTGTTTTTGTAGTATTTCTAGAAGTAGAATGGGCAGTACATAAGCGAAGACAAGGGAACAGATGGGCTGAATGTATTGAAGTTAGTTCTGATCAGTAATACTGCTATTGTAACTGCGCGAAAATATTTTTGTTTTGTTTGGAAATTTGTTAAGTGAAATAGGAGTTTTTTTGGTTAAATAAATTATTGTGATGAAGTCAGATATGGTGTTAGTTATTTACGAATCATTCTCTCATTACAGTAGTTATCCTATTAATTTAATCTGGAATGAATTTTGAATGGAGCATTCAATTTTTTTTCCAGATAAGTATTAGTTTCTTAAACTACTGTAATCATTTCATCCGTGCAAAAATGTCTGAAACAATCTAACACAGTTTTTGTATTTTCACTAATCTCAATTTTTGGCTGATCCTCTGGATATTCCGTGAAGTCTGTTGACTGTATGTCTATGTTGTATCATACTTCCTGTTCAGTGGTTATATTTTGATCCTCCTGTTTGAATTCAGAGTGCCATGATGTATGGTTTTCGAAATCAGATTGCATGTCTTCAATTTTATCTAACTCATTACTTGAATATGATACTTTGTCAGAGGACAAGTCATCAGCACTAAACGGTTCTTTACTGTGACTATCAATTGAGGAGGCATCTTTTAAAACCATATACTTTCACAGCTAAACTAACAAGAAATCTGCAGCAAGATTCCATTCAAAAAATTTATTAACAACTTAAAACCAAAACAGCTAACAGTGTAATGATTACAACCATCAACATGTTGGATTACAAACAAATGATTGATATAATTTCCAGGTTTCTTAGTGAGCTTATAAAAACACTTTATATTTTACAAAAAAAATCTAGTAATCGGTTTACAAATACATTTTTATCGGGTTAAAAAATGGACTATATTTTAAATATGTGATATTTTTAACAATAATAATAATTAAAAACCATAAGTAATTATTTATTTTTAGGAGTAGAATCATAATTACTATTGCCAATTGATAAAGTTGTTTATCATTGTAACTTTCACAACATCATAGTACAAAACAGTGCCAGTCAGTCAGGTAGAGTGGATAAAATATGTAGCTTATACCATCTGACAGTAAGAAAAAGTAGCCTAAACAAAAATTATTAATTTCTCAGAATATCAAATAGTAATTTTATTTATTTATTTATTTAAAGATAAAAATTTTTGCATTTCAGAACTAATCAACAAACAAATATCTATGGATTACATAAATAAAAAATTCCATACCAGAAGAAAGAATCCGCACTGGTGTATAGTGTGGATCCCCTGTGCACTCAGCTAGTAGTTGTGCAGTACTTTAATACCTACAGTGTGGAAAACTCATGTAAAATCTTGCAGCACTGGGAGAAGTATAGGTGTTATACTCTGCTGCACTACACAAGAGACACCTTCCTATACCTGATGACCGGAATAGCACAAGATAATTTTCCAATAATTTTACCCGCACTTAATGTGTTAAACAATTTGGTTTGGTGTAAAGAAGTTTATTTCAAATCAATATCACTGCTGACAATCAAAGGCAAGACATAGTAAACATTATTTTAAATTATATAAAATGTGCTAATTTTTTATGTAATTGGGGGTAAAAAAAGGCTCATTTTGTGTTGCTCAATGAGTACTAAAATTAGAATATCTCTGGAATTCAATGTAACAGAGGACTGAGCGAGATGTTGAAATTGTCTCATCAAATACTATCTATGTAGGGTAATATAATAGTTATAATTGTTAAAAGATTTAAATAATCATAATTAAAATCTGTTTAGATGAAATGTCGCAGTATATGAATGTTAAACATGTTCAAAAGATATCACAAAGCCAGCGGGAGAGAGAAATAGGACATAGAAAATTCAAAAAGCATAAAATTACCAATGCTGAACATCACAGGGTTTACTGACAACATCAAAAAGACAAGGTGTTAATAGCTGATTGTCGCACACTTTATCATTATTCACTTTCTTTCATAGCACATTAGTAACTCTACATCCCAAATGATTCTACATTCTAAAGGTTTGCTCTGTTTTTTGCGCTAATTTTTTTTTATTAAACCATTATTTTCAAACCTAAATTGCTAATCTATTGTGTGATTTTTTATTAGTTATCATTAGTGTCTTAAATGGTATATATTTCCGATATCTGAAAATTAATGTTATTATTTATTATTCATGTTATTTATATTTTTAGTAAAAAATGCAATTAAACTCTAATAAACAATAATAACAAGTTATTATAATTAATTTATCAACTTAATAGCATGATTTTATACTCAATTTAACAAATAAAAAAACATAGATAATTTTACCTTTCCTGAACCAACTGATCCAATAACACCAACAACAGTACCATGTTTAAATGAACAGTTTATTGAATTCAAGGTCGGTGGATCAGAACTATTTGGATGCCAAGAAGCAGAGACATCTTGGATGAAAACTTTATTATTTTTATCATTTTCATCATAATTTAATTTTATTTGTGATTTATATTCATCTCGCAGTAGAAAACTCTGAAAAAGATAAATAAAAGAAAATAATTAAAAAAAGATTTGAAAATTCAAATATGATCCATACAAATTATGATGTATATAAATTATAAAATGCAATATACGACTGACCTCCATGGTGGAGTAGTCATAGTGTCTTGACCTTTTATCTGTAGGTCCTGGATTCAAATCCCAGTCAGACATGGTATTTTTTATACGCTAAAAAATTTGCATTTTCATATTCCCACAAAGAAGCTTCTGTAAACAATTCTGTTTATTTCATCAAGCAAACAAATGTATGACTTGTTTAGAAAATCAAGTATATTTAAAAAAAAAAAGGTTTTTTTAAATGGAACATATTTAAAAATATTAAAATTTAAAGTGAGTAAGTAGAGATAACTGTTCATATTTTTTTATCTAATAATAACTGTACGTAACAGTGGTGTACTTGTATAAAAATATTTTATATTAACTGATGTTGAAACATTATGGTTCAAGAGCAATATTCAAAACTTTTTAAGCCAAGAATTTTTTAAAATATAACCTTTAAAAAAAAACACAAAGTACAGTAAAATGAAAACCTAAAAAGCACACTAAATTATTAAAATACCATGGGACTGTCTTGAATATTGGTGACAGTTATGGTCTGAAGGGTGCATAACAAGTTGCAGCATGATGAAAACTGCTACACAATGTTAAAGTAACAGTGTAAAGATAGTGGTTCTACTTACAGAGGTTGTTATTTATATTTCTGGCCTTGGCAACAGTAAGTGTTGCCAGGTGCCATCTGGCATTTCCACACTTGTCATTGTTGAACAAAATCTTCTTCAAAACATTTTGTAATTTGAGTGTGATCTGTGTAGTTTACAGTAACTTGGAAAATTCTTCTTGGGCAAAAGTGGAATTAACTTGTGAACATTTTTGTGTGATTATTTTTCATAACTTTCGATGTGGATTATCAAGACAAAAGTACATCGATGAACTTAATTCTTTATACAGCGATATAGCACCATCCTACAACACTGTAAAAAACTGGTATAATGAATTCAATTGTGGCTGACATTCGCTCCAGGACGAATTCCATGAATGTCATCCAAAATCGGTTGTTGTGCTAGAAAACATTGATGCTGTGCATTAACTGATAAAGCAAGATCATCGTGTGACATACTGTGAGATTGAGGCATCTTTAAGCATTAGTATGACAATCATCAATAAGATACTGCATGATCATTTGGCTGTAAAAAGATTTGTTTGCATTGAATCCTAAATGGCATTTCTTCTAAAATAGGCTGTCTTTGACCAGGTTTAGAGGAAATTGCAGAACTTAAACCTTACTCCTAATGGTGAATAAAAATCAGTAATAACAGAAAATAAAATTCACTCTGTCTCTCTCCAAAATGGATGTCATGCCAGCAGAATTGAAAAGAACCATGTGTTCATTTACTGCACAGAACATTTTTAGCACTCTGATGGCAAGAGAACTCTGATGGCTTTTAAGCAAAATTAATAATCAGGATAAAACCTTGATCCAGATCAAAAACTTAAGTAAGAGCATGAAAGGAATGTCAACATATTTACTCATCATAACTAAAAAAAATTATACAGAAAACTAAGTAAGAAAGGTAATATATGTCTCATCTGTTATCAACAAGAGATAATTTTGGAGCACTGCATACCCAGTATAACATATACAGATCTCCTTAAGAATTACTTGAAACCTGCAATCAAATCTAAATACCATAGACAATTGAGTATAGATATTTAATTCCAACATGGCAATGCTCAACCCTATGCAGCTCATTGAACAGTTGTGATCCTCAAGATCACAACCGATATGAGGGTCTTCACTTCAAACACTACAGACCTTCTCTCAGTGATTTAACTTCTTACGACCAATCAGAGAAAATGTGCAGGCAAGCCTTTTATAGCTTCTGAAGGGATGAACCAGGTAATATATGAGCAGCTAAGCAATATATAAAAGACTTTTTCTAGAAGTACTGTTGAAGCAGTTTTGTTGCAATATATAAAGACAAAAATAAACCACCATAACACAGCAATTAGATAAGTTAAACTTACCATATTAATTGCAATAATTGATTTTTGCAAGATTCCGCAACTTCAGTTGCTACTGAATTCTATAATTAGCCAAAAAAAAAAAAAAAAAAATTAATTTTATAATCTGCCAAAATTGTTTTCTTTTATAAAAATATTAAAATCTACTATGAACATATATGCAAATATAAATTTGCAATATATATATATATACATAAATTTTAAATAAATATTTTCAAGTTATCATACTTAAATGCAAGAATTGAAACAAATCAAAACTTATGCATGACATCTTTTTGTATAAAGTTGTAGATATATTTGGAGATTTATACTGCTTATAAAATATGAGATTTTCCTAAGCAATAAATTTGTATAAGTTGGAAAAATTCTTCTTGAAGACAAAAAAAACTTTGATGAGAATTTGGGAATGAGATTATAAGCTAGATAATGTATAAATAGCAAACATATTAGAACACAACACTCAATCTAATGATCCTTAATTAGTTAACTACCAATATTAAAAAGTGATGTAATTACTAAAAGTTGCTATGAAGTCATTTGATTTAACCATCATTTAACAATACTGATTAAATTAAAAAGTTTTAATTTACAATGTTGATGTTTTGATTCAATTAAGCTGGTAAAGAAAACCTTATGAGTAAAAATGAATAATGTTCTAAAGTAAATGTTTCAGATAAGTATGAATAGTGATTAAAGGCAACAAGACCAAAATAAGAAAGAAGCGGAAAGAAAATTTTATATATTATAAATTTAGAAATTCCAGACAACCTCATAAAATGAATTAAGAAATATATCACAAAAATATCACTGAACTTAAACATAGAATACTTTATTATATGATACTGAAACACTTATTAAAAAAAAAAAAAAAAATAGGTAACTTACCTGTAATCTACGAATTGATACTCTACATTCAGATATTTCAGCAAAACCCCTAACAAACATTCCGGAAAACGTCTGAGACAAGCTTCCAAAGTACGCTGCAATGACAAACACCTATAAACATTATGTATTAAATAATATGAAAAAAAAAAAACAATATAATAATAAATCCAAATATTAAAACTTGCACAGTTTTGTGCAAGAAGACTGATTTAAACTCTCACTATTTCGCAGACTAAGGCTGATGAAAATATAGTTAGCAGTAACTGTGATAGCATAATTTCAGAATCTTCTGAATTCAGATTTTTCAATAATTGGGGAAAAAATTTTACTGATATGTCTTCAAATTATATTCGAATAATTTAGTAATATGATATTAATTAAAGCTTAATGAATATAGGTGATAATTATTTGAAGAGATTCATCCTTTATTTTGATAAATATTTATTTTAACACTTTGATCTTTTTTTAAATGATGGAAATAATTTTTTATCTTACATTTAAAAAAAAAACAACAAATAATGTACATTAGAACCAATGGTATTATCAAGAAAGTATAGTATTTAAAGCGACAAAAACAAAAAAAAAAATTTTGCTTAAAAAATTTTTTCAAAAAAATCTTACAAAAATTTCTGAATTAAGTTTAATAAATAAACTCAGAATATACATTTAAAATCATGATAATAATAAATACCATTTAAAAATAAAATTAGATGAATGTTGGAAGTTTTTCCCAGTTAAAATTCAGGACAATTCTTAGATTCTTAGCTGATAGAATACCATATTGCGAAGTGGTAATAGTAACACAATTAATTAAAATGAGCAGTAAAGTTTCCCCAGAAATGGAATAACATTTTTAACTCTGAAAATAATATAAAAAATTTATGTAAATAATAGATCTAAATAATTACATATAATCCAACATAAAATATACATTCTTTTGCTTCAACTATAAGTAAGCTTATATAAAACTTCTACAATTGTAATAACATCTGGAATTATATTTACTCTCAGAGATAATTTATTCTAGCCAGACTATTACACGCTAACAACAAGGAAAATGCCACTTATCTGACTTCTTTCTTTCTTATTCTACTTATGTATCTACTAGTATGCATTCTATGTCTCACAACGTCTACTCTATACCTTATACCCAAAATAAGGAGTAAAAGAAATCTAACTTGAAATATTGAAAAAAAAAAAAATCGTTTCAAACTGTATTTTTTGTAGTTTTCAAAATCTGGGGTAGAAGACAAAAGACTGGAGTGAAAAAACACATTATTAGAGTAAAATATTTTAAGAAGTACATAAAACTTTTA
>JAAAKQ030319719.1:0-48405 GCA_010016005.3 Zanna intricata
ATTATATTATTACCCACAAGTTGACACCCCGTGTCAACTACTCAATATTATGTCATGTAAAGTTTCAGTAGTTGACATGACACCCAACAGCCATTTTTTAAAATTTTTTTGTTATTTTAAATAACTGTAATGTACACTTTAGAGTCTAAAACAAAGTACTAAATACCTTCTTAATCAAAATTACAATTGGTGTTTAAATTTGCAATGCTTACCTTTCAGCCTGTTCTTAGCAAACTCGACAACAAAATCACAACAGTCAATTAAAACACATGCACTGTTGTCATCAGACGATCGTGGTGAGACTGCTGCTAAAGATGGCGGTACAGTAGTTCACATACCCACCACTAGAGAGCTACACTACACAGACAGACAAATATTAATCATCTGGCACCTTTGTTTCTCTTGTTATTGTATTTTTTCGTTGTAGGTGTCAACTACTAGTGCAGTGTCAACTATTGGTGGTTTTACCTTACTATTTACAAATTATTTTCATTATCGACTACATCGATTTCATAAACACAACAATTTACATCAATTCAATTTTTCAATTTCTACATTAATTTCATAATAACTAATCAGTAGCCTGGAATAATTCTTAATTAACTAAAACGTTATGAAAATTGTACTTCTGAAACTTAACTCAGAATGAATTATGAAATCTATTTTTAATAAAGAAAAGTATTTAAAATTGTTTGGCAGTGTGGTTTTGACATTTTCTTTGTCATGCTAATTATTCTGCATTATGCAATCTCGAAACCAATCTCATTTGAACCTGACACATTTAACATATCTAACCATTTAGAAACTATAACAAACAAAATAATGATTCAGTCAAGACAGCAGCAGCTAATGTGTATCAATTTGAAAATGTTACATCCCAATCCCAGGTTTGAATCCCGGTCAGACATTGCATTTTCATATGCTACAAATTGTCATTTTATCTCATCCTCTGGAACAATACCTAATGGTGATCCTGGAGACTAAAAAAAATTGAAAGTCTTAGTGAAATATCAGTTTAAACTATCTGCAAACTTTGGCTTCTAATTTAAATTTTATTCATATTGAATTCAGTTCCAGGATTTTCTTTAAAATATAATATTTAGCCTTAGAAATGTGCAAGGTAGAACTCTAAACTCGAAGTTTAAAGAGGTTAGTCACAAAACTACATTAATCATAAATATAAAAAATAAAAGTTCACCTTTCAGCAACCGTTTTAGTTTTTTAGCAGTATTTTTCTAATTGATCCTTATTCACTTTTCTATTACTCAATTCACACTATTTTACATTCAAAACATATAGTTTAAGCAACAAATCTTTTGCACAGCAAGTTGTTCTAACACCTGATTTGTTGCAGGATGTAGAGCACTTGTATTTTCAAACAGCTTATCCTAATTTGAATGTAGTTCTTCCTACTAAAGTTAGTTCTTACTATCTTCTGGTTGTTTAAGAGATGTAAAACAAATGTCTCTGAAATTACTGTTATTTATCAAAATAAGAGTATATAAAAACTTCTTTTTCTTGTGATATAACACATTCTTAAGCAATGATATGTCTTAATAATATTTTATAATTTTCATGGGGAGCAGTTTAAACATAATATTAAAAATTTCTCTGAAAAATCCAGAGTAATATAAGTAATACAAGTAATATCATGCAGAAAACAATTACAGAAAAAAAATTGAACAAGTAAAATATATTTTTTCTGTTATTTTTTTTCTTTATATGTGGAATAATTACATTTTAAGTAATGATTAATGAAATTCTTATTTTCTTCTTAAATAATTATTTCAATCTCTAGATTAATGTTTAAGAGAAAGCTTTCACTACAGTTTGTATGAAAATAATACATCATACCTGCATAAAATCAGTCCATACATTGTAATACTTTTGAAATTTACTAAATTTTGTCTCTAGTTTTGATGTTACATAATCACTAAGATAGCTTTCAATTTTGTCTTAGTGTTAAAATAATTTTTGAGCTGGACCTGAATTTAAGAATTGATATTTATGTTGGATTGATGCCATTGTGTAATCTTTCGACAGTAGCTAGATTAGTTACTTATAGTTTTATTATTTTATTAGAGTAATAGTAAAGTTTCACAATCTTGGTTTGTAATTTATTAAACTCAAAAACATAAATGATGATTAAATTTATTTCTACAGTATTTTTATTAGTATTTATGACTTCTTTTTATTTGTTAAACTTATTTGGTATGAAGTAACATCTATGCGTTATTTTAAAAGTATAAAATTTACAGATGTTAAAAAAGATAAATCTAATGTCAAAGCCTTTTACATATTTTAGATAAGGCTACTTTGCTCCAAAATTTTGCCTTTTTTGAAAGAATATTTTTTTTTACACTTACATAAATTGCCAAAACAATTTGTACAATTTTCTTAGTTTACAATCACATTCTGAAACCACATTCAAGTAACTATTTTTTTTCTTTAAATTTTAATAATTTTTTAAAAAGAGCGGCAAAGTCAGTCATATAAGCTGGCAACTTTGCTCTGCAATAGAAAACCTGTAGAAATATAAAGAAAAATGAGGAATTCACAATAGAATAATATTGGCACCATATTCAACGGTCAGTCAGTGGTCTTTCATTCGCCAAATTTAATTATATTAAATGTGCAAATTGGTAAAAAAAACTTATTTTTGTAAAAGGAAACACAATATTCAAATTTATATAAACAATTATTAAGAAATGTAACTAACAAAAGCATTAAATTACGAACAACAATAAGTTGATTTGACACTAGAAACAGAAAATGAGTAAATCTACTTTTATATTGCTGAAAATTTATGCAGTAAAAAAGTTCTTTAGTATGGTGATATTGACAATCTATGGACCTCTGCTCTGTTTAAGTAGTTCAAAACTTAGAAGACTTGCAAACCACATAAGATGGTAAAACCTCATCTGCAGCACAAATCATTAGAGGTGCACTGGATTTGGAAAATAGCATACTTTCTCAGGATATTTAATCCCTCAACAACATAGAACTTTTTTTGACCAGGGTCATCAGTCAAGTTTCATTTTGTCCACGTTCAAAATATTTTCTGGTGGAACATTATAAACATCTTTAAATATTTAATATAATCATGCATTTTGTCAGTGGCTGTTCCGTTATATTTTACATGCAGCCAATTGTTTTAAATAAATAACTGACATTTTAAATAATATTTTACTCTGTATTTTCCAGGAAAATTGATGATAATTTCAGTCAGTTCTCTCAAGATAAAGTTGTATTACATGTCACAAATCTGATAATAGAAATTCATATTCATTCAATACCTGCATGTATGATAAACACTTTCTCTTTGTCTTGTGTAAAAACTGGTTACTGGCCAGGTGTTACAATATTTTCCTTTCAATTTATTGAGAATAGTCCACCAAAGAATATTTTTATTTTCTGCAGCTCTACAATGAAACATTGTTCCATTCTTAATAAATTCCAGACATTCCTGCAGCTTTTCAGAGATAATCAGCATATTTTTGTGCTCTTGGCGTATGCTTAATTTCAAATCATTTCTGAAATGCAAAAAATTCCAGTTAGATTTAGTTAGTTGGAAAATAAAATATAGTGCGGTATAATAATAGTTTAAAAATCCAAGTAATTTAGTGTTATTTTGACGATTAAATAAATGGGAGTACTTTTGCAGTTTGTTCCACCCCAAACAAAACTTTAATTGTTATGACAATTCAGAAAATGTGCAAATAATGAAAAATTCTTAATGTGCATTAAATTGAAACAGAAAGACCTAATTAACCAAATTTTATTTGAAAAATACAAACATCAAATAAAATTTAGATTACTCTAACCCTTCCACATGTTCAGTGTAATGACACAGCCTGGTAAAACTTATTTTCCAGCTCATAACACCAAAAATACACCATCTGAACAGTTTGTAAAAATGATAAATTTGACTTTTCAAAAAATGAATCTGTTCAAAATCCGAATTCTTTACAACACTGTTTGTCAACAACACCAACGGAATCCATCTTTTGCCTTTGAAGATGACATGAGCCACATTGGTTTTATACTGGCCTCTTCTTTTCAATATCATATTGAAAACAAAAGTCCACGATCTTGCAGTCATTTAATACAGTTTTCTTCAGAAGAAGTCACTTGGTGCAAATAAATTAATGAAAATATTTAAATTCTTCGCAAAATTTTTCATCAAAAGTAATGTTTTCAGCCATTGTAAATATTCATGGGCACAATTGTGGATCAATCAGATATGCAACATGCCTGTAATGACGTATATGACAAAAAAACATTGGGGGATGGAACAAACTGCATAAGTATTCGAATTGGGGCTACTTTGCCCCATTTTTAGAATGGTAGCCTCAATAAAATTTGGTTAGCCCCAAAGTAACCCCAATAATGCTGATGCCAGTCACCATAACCTCAAAATGTTTATGAAGCTAATTGTAAGAATATTCATTTTAAAAAATGTAACAATCAAATTGGATACTGAATTTTATGAAGGAAATTTTGTACTTACCGTCCAAACTTTTTTTTGTAATGCTGAATTTTAAAATTTTTCTTTAAAAATATTTTGAAATCACTTCTACCTAAAAACAGTAAACAGACTCTACAAAATGGCTGTTATAACTGGAGAACACACCTGAGATATAAAGCAGACATTGCCATCTGTGATTCTCTCTAATTTTTCTGTTTAGCCTCCAGAACTATCATAAGGTATTACATTCACAGGATGTAAGTATAAGGTATACTTCACAGGATGAGTAAGGATGTGTGTAAATGTGAATGAATTGTGTAGTCTTGAACAATCTCAGGTCGACCGCTCTTGAGAAGTATAGTTATCTGAAACTGAACCACCAAAGAACACCTGTATCTACAATATAGTATTCAAATCCTTATAAAAGTAACTACCTTTATTAGCATTTGAACCTTAGAACTTTTGACTTTGAAATCAACTGATTTTTTATGTCATGTTAACCATTCGACCAGCCTGGTGGGCTAGTGCCATCTGTGACTGCCAGCAAAAACCATTATCCAAAGTTTACCAGTTCTCTGCCTAGATGGCACTGAAACATTATATTTTGGAGCAAAGAAGTTCTGTTTTATGATAGTAGTTAAGTCAGACTGAATGAAAAAGCATTATATAATCTTCAATGTTAAAGATATATATAAGTACAAAAGTATTAGTTTTATATTAAGCTGAATTTTTTAAAAATACATGATCAAAATATAAAGTCATAATTAAGTGATAATTTGTAATTTGATTAATATGGAAGATCTGGATTATTCATCTTCAAGAAAGAGTAACTTTTAGCTGGTTTCTCAACCATTCAAGTTACTGAATGGATAAATAAATAAATAACAACCTGAAGTTAGTTTTTATCTTTATAAATAAAGGGCAGTAGAGAATAGCTGTTTAACGAAAATATTGCTTATTGAATTGTCAGTTTGATTGAAATATTTATGCCGATTGATAGTTTCCTTGCCCCTTCTCCAGAAAAGATTACTACTTACCTTCATAAGCGGGACATATGAATGTCCATAAAAAGTAAAGAAGCATTGATTTTTGTATCGCTTACTGAATTAATGAGACCAGCTCCTTCTAACCTGTGCATTCTTGTGCAAAAATGTTATAATTTTTGATTATTTATAACAATCATAGGTAGATGGTTATTTTTCTAACTGAAAATTATACTAGTATGAAAAACGAAATTTGTAAATTTGTTTTATCAGTTTTGTTCAAACTGTCAATAAAAGGGAAAATTATTCTTAATCAAGTAGCATAAGAGATATTGTCTATTTACAAACTCTATTTAAAATAGGTAAATTAAAATTAGTTATTACCTAACGTAATAAAACAAAAGGAGAAAAATTACTACATCAAATAGTGTACAATCATTACATAGAAATGTAATGATTTGTGATTTGTTCTTTTATTCCTTCTTTCAGTAGCTATTACTTTTATTCAAAGTTATAATTAAGATTAAAGATTATCTAAGTACTGAAAGACATCTTCATTAACAATATATGTTAATGAAATACCAAATCTGGATTAGCAGGGATTGAAGTACGACTTGAATAATTTAAAAACACAATATGAATATTTCTTTAAGTAAATTACAACATTTATATTTAAAATAACATAATTTAGAGAAAGAAAAACATTCATCACAAACATCACAGAGTTTTACAGCACATTTTTACAGAATTGAAGATTCTGAGTATTATTAGTAATGTTATTTTGAGTTTATCTTCTGCTTATTTTGTGAATGTAATATGATGGATTATTCGTTAAATATTCTTACTTAATATATGATTAGGTGTATGTACTTATTCAAATATTTATAAAGAAACAGGGCATATCTTTCATATTAAGACTGATTGATATAAAGTAATGTATTTTTCATACACAATCAGTGTTGATATCATAGGCCTAGACAGTGTGTGGTAATTAAGTTATTTACTGTTGTATGTATTGTATGTATATTATTTTTAACCTTAATGTTGTAATAATTTTTCATCAATAATAAATATTTCTTATCTTAAAATGTGATAGAATTTAAAAATAACTTTATTAGATATTTATATTAAATGTTATACCTATTACTGTAATTTCAACAAAATTATTTACAAGTAATTATAAAATGTAATTTTTTAAATTAAAATGTTTGACTGTTAGCTGTTATATTCATATTAACTAACTGTTATTTATTGTTATTGTTTCCATAGTAAACTATTGTTTGTTATTTGATTTTATTTTTCCTATTTTCAAGTAAAATAAATAATCCATATCATTATTACTACTATAGAAAACATGTAATATATTTTTTTCTATGTTGTAAAAACATGTAAATAAATTATGTTATCAGTTTTAAATTTAATTCTCTTTAACTTATTACTTATTTTGTTTATTTATTTATTATGGTGGAGACATTCACAATGACAGGGCATAAATCGACATAATTTTAAACATATGATGACTACCGTTATATATTTTACACTAACTCTGAAGTTTTGCTTTTAATAAGATTAAGATACATATTTTAAGTTGCTGATGATGTAGTTTGATTTTGAAAGCCCTTGAACTAAGCACATAAAACTGTTGGTAAGTGGGTTTATTATTTAATTATTATTATTATTTATATACGAGTGGTATTATGAAAACATCACAATATAAGATTTTTTCCTTTTTTTTAATCCAAATTTTTACATTAAAAAATTTGAGGTTCTTAATCATTGACCAGCCTACTATAGCTGTTAAGTTTTGTAAAATTAACCTTCAGTCAATGGTGTCGCTCACATTTTTTTTTTAATAGTAAAATTGTTTGAGTTGGAAAATGTTCAATATTTCAAATGTTACCAATGTTTTCTAGGTTCTCTTTCAAGAAACCTATACATTTTACAATTTTGCTAATTCTGATTCTATTTTTCTTGGGTACACTCTTTATTGTTGAAGATAATAACAGACACCTTTTAAAGCATGTTTGTATAGTTTTGGATCTATATCCTGACTTCTATGATACCAATTTACTTTCTTAACTCTCATTAAACACATTCTTCATGACTTATTTTTATGCATCACTGAAAGTGACAATTATTCTGTCTTACACAGCATAAAATGTGAGCATTTTAAGTAACGCCGTACTGTAGACATTTTGTAACCTCCAGTGGATGGAACTTCAGAAAAAAAATACTGCAGTCGGTGCTTTAGGCCAGTGTTCCCCAACACAACTGATAATGCAGACCAATAAAGATTTTTAGTGTGATCCTCAACACAAGGATCACACAAAAAGTTGCAAACTAAATTGAAGAAAATGCCAGGTTTTTTCGTAATTTGCGGATTAATTACCTAAAAAGTTCAGGCAGTACTATAAAACGATGATATATTTTTTGGTAAAGATCATGCACAAGATGCTCCAGTAGAGCTAGAGGAAAGAAAACTTTTCAAAAGTTACCCCAAGCAATAGTTTCTGGAGAAACCATAGGTCCAATTTTCTTTTAGATTCATGTATTGTCATCGAAGACTGTTCTTTGTGCTAAAGTTAAGAAAAATTGGTTAGTTGGTTGCCATATTTGACCGAGATAAATAAGGAAATAAACAGAAGACAATTTGAATAAAAACATACAAAATCAAAATTTTGAAATACTTTTTTTATTTTTAAGGAAGAATATTAAACTTATTACATTGCAAACGTAATGATATTATTATTTATGTTTTTCATTTATTAGTTTGTCAATTCTTGGATATTCTGAAAATGAGTGAAACATATCTAGTTGTTTTCCTTTACATGTTTGCACCATAAATGTTCCTTTTTTTTTTAATGCCTCTACTTTATTCCACTACTCAAAAGTGGTAGCATTATTTCCTTGCGATGTTAAATCTAAGTCGTTTATTAATGAAAAGATATCTGATAACTAAGCCAGTTTTGGAATCCAATTGTGATCAAGGAATACATTTCTTAATTCTGAATTTTTTGTTTCAAAAAATGTTTCTACTTCTTTTTTTAATTCGTAAAATCTTGTTAATATTCTTCTTTTTGACAGTCATCTTCAGCATGAATTAATAAATGTTCTTGTTCAGATATCATTTCATTACATAATTTTGAAAATAGTTTGGAATTCAGTGCATTGCTTTTCATTAGTTTATTATTATTATCGATTGAATAAGAACAGTGTTCAAATCAGGAGTCAACTTTTTAGTAGCTAAATGCTTTCAATATGTAACACAATGAGTAAAAATAATTTTTTTGTCTGCTACCTCTTTAATATTTTTTGCAACTTCTGAATGTTTTCCAGTCATACTTGCAGCCCCACCAGTGCATGGACCCAATTCAATTTTTTCAATTAGTGAGTTCCTTTCAATATAATTATCAATTGCTTTAAATATTTCTGAACAAGTTGTATGATTAAAATCTCAAGATATCATAAAAGATTCTTCTTTTATACCATTAATTTTGTAAACAATATAACAAACATAACAGTATTGCTTTATTGGTAACATAAGTAGATTCATAGAATTGAATAGTGAACAATGATTTGCTAACTTTTTGGATTAACTGATATTCAACATCAGTTGCTAATTCACTGATTCTGTACTGAAAGCATCATTAGAAAGCGGTAAGGTTTTCATTTTATCTGCAGCAGCCAAACCTAGGATTTCAGTACACACGTCTATTAAGCACAGTTTTATTAAGATTTGTTGACAAGAAAATTCTTTGAAGGTAACTTTTGATTTTTAAATTCAAGAGGCATATTTTGTAGATTCAAATGTTTTGTTTGTAAATGACATACTAATTTTGCAGGCTTCATACCATTTGATAAAATTTCTCTGCATATGATGCATTGAGGTCTCAGGAAATCTTTGGATTCTGAGATGAAATAAAACCATATTTTAAGTAATCCAGGTTGTAACAACAAACAAGACTGTATCATTTTGGTGAAGATAAATTTTTTTCTAGAATAACTAATATTCAAAGCACTACTGCTACTAGTGATCGATTTTTGAAAAAAGTCTGTAATACATTTTAATTTTTTTTCTTTTCATTGCTTGCTTTTTAAGCATATGAAGTGATCAAAAATTAATGCTGATTATTAAATTAATGCTGTTGTGGCAGCAGGCAGGGGTAATCTGCTGCCATGACACCCAGGGCTGGCTGATGTTATGCCGAGAGACGATTCCGGCTGCCCCTAGGAGGGAAAATGGGGAGATGTTTTAGTGGGTAAGAGGCTCACACTACCATCTGTGCAGGCAGATGGCGGCTAGTAGAGCTTTTTCCTCCTCCTACGCAAAACAGAAAAAAAATAATGATTATTAAATAAACAGTAAACACAAACTTACTTTTTATGTCTAACAAACAAATTTAAAAGCTTTATGATATATCTACCAAAGAAGAAATTTAACTGTTTAAAACTCAGTAAAAAGTATTACAGAACACCAATTTCATACAATTTACAGACAGTGTTGCTAAATGTAAACTCACAGTTGTACAGTAAGCAAATGTTCAGTTTTCTCAGTTGTTTGGATTATTATTGCCATTAGAAAAATGAGAGTAATAATGAATTTAAAGTTTGTAAAATTATGTAATACATATAAAGAAGTTCATGAATCACTAAAGTTTTTCTGCAGACCACCAGTTGAGAAACAGTGCTCTAGACCAACTCATCATTTCCAAAGACACTATAGTAACAACGTATTTATAAAATATAATTTTATAATTAAATCTTTGATAGTAGCCATTATATTCACAAAAACTTAATTGTTATTTATTATTTTGTAATTAATTGTTTATATTCATTTAAGTATTTATAGTTATAATAATGTATTACCATAAATATGAAATTATGCACTATTAATTTTTCAGTGTAACCCAAAGTAGCATTGATTACCACCATACTATATATTTGCTGAAAATTAGAATCCTGGGTAAAAGAGAAGGTTTAAACAAAACTGTCCTCTCATTCTGTTTTAGTTATTAATAAGGCTTATAATATTTAGATAAGTATATGTTTTTTGAGATACAAGAACTTAGAAACTTAGAGGAAAGATGTATATATATATTTTCTTAGTAAATGTGCACATACAGTATTTAACTGATCTAATCTAAACTGCATAAAAAAATGTGCAAAGTTTTAAAATAATATAATATTTTGTTAAACTGGTGATGTTTAAAAACTAGGAGAAAGATTGATAAGAAAAGAGTTAAATGCTGGTTGCAGCATATACAAACAATTAAAAGTATTCCCAACTGAAGAAATTCCAACAGGAAGCATCAATTGAAAGAAATTAATTATTTTTACTTTCTTGTACAAAGTTCAAGTAATCGAAAAAGTAAAAGTATTGTGATCGTGAAAAATTTAGGTTTTCAGATTTCAACGAAAATATCTGTTTTGCACATCCCTGAATCCATTTTGACTAGTTTCGATGTAGCATCTGTATGTATATATCTTGCATATCTAAGAATGATTAGCGTAGGTTATTGAAATTCTGCATTTAGGACTGTTTTAACATCTAGTTGTGCACCTTCCCTTTTGATTGCAGGCAACTGAACCCAAAGTGTCCAAAAAAGCCCAAAATTCCAAAAAAAATTGGGTTTTGGACTTTTTCCTAACTGCTGTAATAAACCCAACTTTCTGTTATGATAATTACAACAAATATAAAGTAACATCACATGTATATTTTGGTATAATGTAAAGAGGCGCTATCCCATAACATTCCTTGCAGATCATTACAATATGTTTTTAAACTTATGTTGTATTTGACGGTCATTCAATGAACTAGTTTTTTTCTGTTTTTGATACAACTTGGATATATGTATACAAAAAAACATTTATCAATTGTTCTTTGCATCTTCAAGATATGCTATAAGATAGTCCTACTTTTTACGTTACATCAAATTGATGTTTATTTATATTTGTGAAACATTTTTTTAAAAGTATATTGGCAATTAAATGAAATATTTTTATTAATGCAAAAGTAGATCTGTAGTACTTTATACTGTAAAATATTACATTTTCATGAAAAGATGATGTGAGCGAATGATTCGATATGCAACACCATATCGACTTCACAAATATTTTAACAATACAATCACGGTCGCCAATTATAGTGAGAACATGATTCGTATAAATAACCAACACTATATCAAGCCTTTTCACAATAATTTATTTAACACAACAACTAACAAACATTTACAACGCTCAACAAAATCTACATGAAACAAATTTAAACCGCATAGACTACAAGCGGCAGTGTAACCTTCGGACACGTCACACAAATAACCAATCCAGATCACTCGTTCCGGCTTACTGTCAGCCAACGTCCAGAAAACACTAGAAATCAGTAGAACTTCTATTTGCTGCTATTACAAATATCTTCATTATTTATAAATACAATTAACTATAAACAATATAAATAATTACTTTAATTACAAAACTAAACTTTATCAATGCTAATTACCAAATAAAAATTCATTCTATAGTAAAAATAATTCAAGCAAAGATACAACTTTACTGTTTCTAGTAGAATCTCGTACTATCTATAAGCTTCTAGTAAGTTCAAAAACTGACTACTAGACAAAGACTGAATTATTTAAACACTATTAACATACAAATGAAATAATATCAACAAAATGTTATTACATAACAATTTAACAATGTTTATCATTTTAATTAGTTATACATTTTTTTTGTGGACTTCAATATATATGGGGAGTTATAATAATTTTTATAAAAACCTTGTACTACAACAAAGAAAATAAAAAATTCCTATATATATATATATATATACATAAAATAGAACCTGGTTGCATTGTATTGGTGCACAATATAATTAAACAGGCAAGATACTTTATTTTATTTAAAGGCATTTTATTACACAAAGATGAAACTTTTAGAAATTGTAGGTGGAAATTATTAAAACGTACATTGCCAAAATTTGCTGGATACAGTTGTGAAAAAATCGTTGCTTGAAAAAACAAGTCAAACACACTGTTACACTATTATTTCCAAAAAAAAATAATATTAAAGTCATGAAAACACAAATATATCGTTTTGTTAAAAAAATAAAAACTAATTGTGCAATGGATTTAAGTAATATTAAAATTACAAAATAACTTATAAACATATTTTTACCAAATACCAAGTTTTTATTCAAAAAATACATATACAGTACTTTTAAATATTTTGTCCCAAGAATAAAATTAACACATAAAAACTATACAAGGTAATAATTACACAATGAAAAGCCATTTCGTTTGTTTATAAAATGAATACAATTTTATATTTAATTTTTGTTAAAAATTATAGTAGTTATCCTACTATAAAAAAAAAATAAATATCAATCTGTCATAATTTATACAAGTTTTTTTTCAACATGTAAGGTTTTGAAAATAACGCATCAAAAGATAATGTATCATGGTGTGTGAATATTGATTAAGATTTTTTTTTAAGTTGAAAGATTGTACAGTTAAACATTTAAAAAAAAATATATCCAATGTCTGTATAACTGCTAATAATTACGAACGCCAACAATTTGAGTTTCAAGTATGAACCGTATGGAATGAATTTGTAACATAAGATAAATACCAGAGCACTGTAATATTAAAAGTTAGAGTGCTGCGTAATTATGACACCATATTCTATACACCAATCGTTCAGTATAAAAAAGTGATAGATTTTTATAAAACTTGCGTACAAAATCCACTATAACCGACCAACGATTATTGATTGGTTGACGTTTGAGATTTGTAATATAAAATCAGTACTCGCCGTTGGAGAAATTTAAATTACCCTTCATTCGATTCCACGTGTTGCCGTTCTGGTAATTCTACCTACGATCAACTGGATTTTAGAAATTTCTTATCGAAGGTTTACTCGTATTTCTCGCAAAAGATAAATCGATAGATTTTTGGTCTGAATAACAAAATACCGCTACCAATAAAAGTAATCGAGAGATCGACAAGATAACCAATTTTGTTACAAAAATCCACGTACTTAGATCTTATACCGTGACGCATCTGTTTTTGTTTCATTCATCAAATTCTTTACCTGTGATGTTCGCTCGATTACTAAGTTTCGATAGAGAATGGTTTTTGTTGAATTTCAAAAATTGTACATGAAATAGCCCATTAAGCATCTGGACTCCTATATAAATAAGGATACCGTTGAAATAAGTAAGGACGAATTGATGTATAAATATTGCGATTCTGCAAATTAATGGCAGAGAAACATTAATATAAATTCGCTTTTATATTAATGTTATACTCTATAATAAGGTATAAAAAAGTGTTGAAAACGTAAAATTAAAAATTCAAACACATTTTGTCTGAATAGAATTTTTAATGTTGTACAATATTTTGATCAAATGAAATTAATCCGTTTGCAATTTTATTGAAAGGTTTGATTGAATCCAACAGAAAAAAGAGACACTTGGAAATTTCATAGAAAGAATATACCGTGTAATATATTGAAAAGTGTAATATACCGTATTGAATAATATTGAAAAGAACGGCTACATATAAAAAAAGAAGAGTTTACGAAACTTTGTTGAGTGAACGTTATTGTTTTCAAAATTAAATTTATCAATGGCAATACGATATTTATTTTATAACCCCCAACAATTATATCCAAACCTGAACGCCCTCTTAAAAAAAAAATAGAGTTTACAAAAAGCCATTTCTCTTGCCAGTAGAATATGATGTTCCAGTAGTATGATGGTTCGTTGTTGTTGGAAGGCATAATACATTCGTGGCCAACCCGCGGCGCGCGGAAGATATTGAATAAAAACTTTCTTGAATGTCAACTTTGGACAAAAAAATAAAATATGCCATAATTTGGAATCTATAACGTATATTACGTCTATATCCATATATTACGTAATCTATAACGTCTATTCTACAATAATTAATCATTTTTCAATAGAATACACGATTATTTAGACCACGTTTAATATAAACATTCTTTATTTGCAACAGATTGTAGTTAACACTCACCAGTCACCGATATCTATAATTTTGATCTCCTTTGAATTGTTTGTTGTATATTTAACATTTTCTCGCATTAAGTCTTTTTGAAGAACATTTTGGTCTTCGTGAATTCAATATTGCGTGGGAAAAACCCTTTTCTTCTACTAATAAAAAAAAATTGAAACCACTGTTTGATTTATGGTACTAGTGTAGCAGTATCAAAAAAATTTAACTTGGAGCGTCATTTCACACAAACAATGACAATCTTACGTATCCTCTCGGTTCATCTTTGAGAACTGAATTCGTTAACAGAAAAATAAGAAATCCCTAACAAGCTACCAAATTTTTTTTTAAATAAAGAATTAATGTTAATGGTCTAAGCTTCTTATGAAATTTCTTCTAGCGCCAAAAAAGAATCTTACTGTGATGGGAAAGAAATTATTAAAGTAGGCTGCAAATTTTTTCTAATTGCGCTTCCGATGCGAAAACTAAAAAAAAAACGGCAGAACAAATTACCCTTTCGCGAATTACGGTAATGCGTTGCGTGAACTACCTGGTTGTGAACGTTAATACTTATTAACCTTATTAAGGAGTTTAATTATTGAAAAGAGATTTTTTATTTGTTTAATAAGCTATGGGTGTATATTGTTTTTGAAATCATAGGCTATATGGTGTCAGGTTTTCTTTTATATTTTTTTTTATTTAATTCTCTCCAGCTTTAGTTATTCTGGATTAATTTAACTTAGTGTTAAAAAAAAAAGTTTTTATTAATGCACAAGTAATGATGCTGTAATATAGTAGCTTAATTTATCTTTACTGCATTAAAATTAGAAATTAATTTAATGTTGCATTCTAATTTTAAAGTATGATTTTTTCAGACCTCAATGCCTCAGATTAATGTCTGATATCTTAGTTCCTTTGCTGGTTTAGTTAAGTGGTACTATATTCAATAAATTATTCTTAATTTACTGCAAATTAATTTAGTTTCTCAGCATTGAATTCGAAGTTCCTAAATTAAGATATTTAAAACTTTCAAGATTTTAGGTATAAATTTACTGTTATGTAATAATTCAGCTTACAGTACTAGAAAGCCGGGAAACAGTAGATTGTGCCCAATAAAGTCATGTACAAAGAGTTCAATATCATGTGTAAGAGTTCTTTGTCTAAGGTTCTTTGGACATATCATGAGGAGTAAGATTCAGGACTTCTGAAACAGCTAGTACAATATAATCTTGACTTGAAACACATCAGGGTAGGATGCAGATGGGTCAGAGAAATAAGAGAGGATCTAAAGGAAACAGGTTGTACACCAGACAACACAGAAAAGAAAACATTACACAAGAAAATCATGAACAAAAACACTTGTTTTTACACTAGAAATTATTTTCAACACCAGAAAGGAAAAAGACGAATGTATGAAAAAGTACTGGGAGGACTGCAAGTCCCATCAAAGACACTTACATAATGGACTGACTAAAGTGATTCTATGCGATCATAAAAGATGGTAATAATAACAATAATAATTCAGCTTTTTCCATTAATATACTATTAATCTATCGTCAACTATAGTCATAGTATGTATTTTAAAGATTTGTGAACTATTTGGATATTATATTTAAATTCTATTATATAAACCACTTAGAACAGAAAATTGAGATAAGACATATCACACCTTAATTTTTCATGAAAGTACTTTTGCGAGATCCCGCTCCTCATTCATTGTTGAAATAATTCCATTACTGCATAATAAAAATTTAAATAAAAAAAAAAAACACTAAAATAATGAAAATTACAAACTTATTTACATGAGAAATAAGAGAGGAGTTCTTCTGTTGGAGTTTTTATAACACTGTATCTCTAAAACACTGTCTGATGGTTTATCAAATTGAAATTTTGTTGTATTTATATATGTAATATTTTTCTAACATATTTAATTTTATCTTCTAAACTTCTAATATTTCTAAATTTGTGTAAATTCAGAAATAGAATGGTTTATTGATTACTAGATGGTCTGTCATATTAGATGAACCTAATTTATTATTTTTGTAATTTCTATAATGTTCAAGGAATCTAGTTTTAAAGATTTTTAAAAATGAATATAATACTACTTTAATTAATGAAATCTATAAAAAAAACTATTCAAACACAGCAATAAAATAATTACCTTACAAAAAATAAGACACAAAAGAGTGAAAAAAAACATTTATACTAATAATATTATTGAAAACATTACTAGGATTTACAAAATAATCACATAATAAAGTATTTAAAAAATAAAATAATCTCTATGGAATTTATAAAATTAAATGTAATGATTGTGATGGTATTTATACAAGAAAAACAAACGATCCCTTTAAAACTAAATTTTTTGTACATTATATAAATTACAAATAATAATTAGCTTTATCATCTAATTGGCTGATCATCTAATAAACAATAAAATTCTATTTCTGATATTAACAGAAATTCACAAAAATTAGAATTTAATAAAGATGATATGAAATTATATACATCACAAAAGTATTACATATTTTAACACAAACAAAATTTCAATTTGATAAACCAACAAACATTTGAGGGAGACAGCCTTATGAAAACTGCAACATACAGCAGCACTTATATAAATTAATAAATAATTTTCATTATTTTTATTATGCAATAACAGGATTATACTTCAATCATGACTAAGGATGCGAGAGAACTTAACTTTTTTTTTCTGTTTAGCCTCCAGAATCACTGTAAGGTGATTCTGGAGGCTAAACAGAACAGGAGGTTCTGGAGGCTTCAGAGGATGATATGTATGAGTGTAGTCTTGTATACTCTCTGATCAATCATTCCGGAGATTTGTGGTTAATTGAAACCCAACCACCAAAGAACACCAGTATCAATGATCTAGTATTCAAATCCATATAAAAGTAACTGCCTTTACTAGGATTTGAACCTTAGAACTCTTGACTTTGAAATCAGCTGATTTGTGATGACAAGTTCACCACTAGACCAACCTGGTGGTTCAAGAGAACTTTACGTAGTCTTGTATACTTACCTCTTATTAAACCCATATAAGTTATCATGACAATACTTTTCTAACTTAAAAAATTTTTTTTATCATTATGGCATTCCTGTAGCACTTCTGTTTTTCTTTGTGAATTTGTTATTTTATCATTTTTACAAAAAATAAATTCTGCATCATTAGAAAATTTCCTATTTTTATTTAAAAATTCTCTATAATTTTTTGAGAATCTTTTCTAAAAGAATCTGTAGGTTTGCCCAGATACAAGTAAAAACAAACATCTTTACTACTTGGTTTAGCTGGAACATAAATAAAAAGACAGTGGAAGACAAATGATCGAAGATGACCTATTATTTCTAATTTCAAACACATAAAATATTATAAAAATGAGGGTCAATGTGAACTGAAATTCAGTACAATAGGCGCAATTAAATAATTTAAAATTTGATTGTCTATCATTAGGAATTTTCCTGATACTTTTATTTCATTTTTATATGGAAATATCAAAATCATAAAAAAAAGATTTTTGTATAAATACATGACAAGTTATCAAAAGAAATCAATCAATTTTTCTAAATCATAGGAAAAATGACTACTGAATAAAATTTTCATTATGTAAAACTGGTTCAACTAATACAAAAAAAAGGAAGTTACAGAATCAATAATGGGAAAGAAGTTATCAATTGTGGGTGATACAAAAGAATAATCTACCTATCGAGGTAGTTTATTTCTGTCACATTACGCACTATCTTCTATACTAAATTAGATTTTAGAAGTTAAAGAGTAAAATAATAAACATAACTATAATATATATATAAAATTACATCTTAGTTATATCATTATAATTATCTAAATATAACTATAACTATTATAATATATATATATACACACACACACACACACATACACCTTTGAACAATGGTATATGCATGCTGGATAATTACCATACAGTACAGGGATGATGAGATAAAACAACTGAATACCTTTGTATTTCAGTAACAATTTTATTTATAGCTGATGCAGGATATTTATGATTTATTTATTGTTTTCAATTATTCTGATAATTTTTAATTATCATAGTTACATTTTGTGTAAAAAAAACATTGAAAAGAAATGAATCATAAATGTACACACGTAGCCAGTATTCTTTTTATTGGTTTTAAAAATTTAAGCCATCTTTGGTTAAGAAGAGTAGAATCTAACGTTTTTACAAAAATGTGTTAATTATATTTATTTCAAACAACCATCTCTTTTTCTCTTTTCTGTACAAATTGAAATGTACACAAGTACTAACACATAAATACAATTTTCTTTTTCAGATTGTTAGCAGAGTAGCAAACACTAGCTTCAGAATTATACAGAGATTAAGTTTAAAATGATAATCTTAATTCTTAAGAGTGCTATAATGCACTTAATACTGACAGTGTTGAGAGCTCATTACACATATATAATAGTTTGTAAATAATTACAACTCTTTACATTTGTTTAAGCCATAGTCAACATTTATTACAAAGGACTTTCATTACACACAATTCCAGTAATAAGTAAAAATAATATTAACAATTTTATACACATTAATAATACTGAATAACAACTGAATTATAAAACAAACAAATAAGAATAGTTATTTACTTATGCAAAATTGGTATGTAATCGCAAAACTTTTACTAGTAATACAAAGTATAACTTTTTACAAGGTAAAGCAAATTCTTAATGCAACATCATTTCAAACAGTGGAATGTAGCACCAAATATTTGAGTTTTTTCTTATTCTTCACAAAAAAGTCAAAACGTAACAGATATTAACAAAACTATTTTACCACATAAACATTAACAAAACAAAATACTAATTACAAATAATTCCCGTCCTGGTCCTGGATTACCTTACGCACAATCTTTGACTTCTTTTTCCTTTTTTGTCCATAAAATATAACATTTTCATCATACGCATCACTATCATAATCAGCACTTGCAGTATAATGAACAGATTGGTGAGCTGTTAATGATGCCTGTCTGCTGAAAGTCTGATTACAGAATTCACATACATATACTGTTGCTGCATCAGTAGTGCTTGATACTGAGCTTTTGACATCGCTGGATGAATTATCACTGAAACCATAAAGTATAAAATAGTTGTTTTAGACACTCAGTATCATAATCCTAAATTATTAACCGTTTCAGTAAAAAAAAATTACACAAATACATATATGAAAAGAACATATTCCAATAATTCTTGTTGTAGCAATGCAATATCCTGAATAAAAATAAGGCAATTACAATTTTATGTATTCTATTACGATTTATTGCTTACTTAAAGATGACAGTTCAAAACTTCAAACTTATTTTTTATTCAAAAAATAGGATTGTGAATAGTTAATATAATATATACAATAATGAATAGCAAATTTTACAAAAACACAATCGCAAACATATTAAATATACAAAACTATTTTGTGCATATTGCACAGTACAACAACCTAAAAATCTTTTCATAAGAGTTTCAAACAAGTTGAATCTCAGAGAATATCAGCTGTGAAATCAACAACAAAATTTCCCCAAAAAAATTTTTCTAGTTAATGCCAGTAAAACCAATTCATTTCCAAGAATTTTTGTGCAAGGTATAAGATACATATTTGTTTATTTAATTATCTATTCTTCTTCACAATTTAGGATTTGTGATTAAAAAATACATACTAACAAAAAAATAAATAAATACAAGTCTGTATTACAAATTACAACTTAAAAAACCCTCTAATAACATTCTTTGTTCGAGAGAAAAATATTTTAGTATAGATTATGGCTTAGGCATTTCATATAAATTCATTAATTTTAAACAACTTTTAATGATTTTTAGTGTTCTCTACAAAAATGTGAAATATAACCAAGTGCTTTCCAAAAATAACCAATTTTCCATGTTTCTCTGCATTCTACAACTGAATCAAAATTTTTAAAGTTTTTTTCTTTCTTAACAAAAGAAAAATATAGTTAGAAACTATAATTTGTTAATTCCAAAAACGTTTTTTAACATGTTGGCTACCAGCAGCCTGGAGTGAGTCTCGCTGTGGCCTCGTATATAAAGAGAAATAATCTTGGGATAAGTCCCATTGGTGAAGATTTTTTTTTATTTATTTTTAGTAGTTAATTTTGTTTCTACACTTATTTCCACAATATAAGAATGAGTTTTGGTCTAGAGTACTAATACATTTTTGTCAGTTTTATTTTAAATAAAAGTACTTTCAGATATTTCCTTACATTTGTTTCTGTTGTTTATCTTACATCAATTCTCTAAGTTACATATCTACACATTTTTATTTTTTTATTGGCAATTTAACAAAGTAAATTTATGCCAAACCTAAAAATCCATGTCCTTAAGTGCATTTTTTTTGTTAGAATTTACAACTTTCTTAGTTACTTCTGGAAATCCAGTTTCATCTATGTTCATTTTTTTTTTTGATATCTAGGTAAAAGCCATCAATTTTATCCCTGTATTTTTGTCTCAATGATTTCTATATAGATTTACAATAGCATTGGGATTCAAAATCAGAACTCCAATGCTATTCTGTATTGAAATTCCCTAAATTTCAATGCAGAATTCCAGGGAATTAAAAATAAGATAAACTGTTATTGTTAATATAATTGGAGAAAAAACTGCTTCCAGATATATGTTTATAAGAAACTTTTTATTAATTTTTACGAATAGAATTCATCCTGAAATTTATCACATTTTTTAGTTGAAACATCCTCCCCACATTAAAAATACATGATACACTAAAACTTTCCAATATTGAACAACTTTTTTTTGGGGGGTTCACTATTTAGAATAAACACAGAAATCAAGTAATAAAAGAACAATCATTTTATATCATCTGAATAGATCTTATTTACTTATGTAAATTCAAAGTAGCAAACCAGCCTTTTTTAACCACCCTCTTAAAATTATTTTTTCCATTCATCTTTCTTTGATAATAAATAAAAATACTTATAATAATTTAAGTGGAAAAAAAAATACAGCTCAGAAAAATTTTTAATGGAATTTTATCACTAGATGGTTTCAAAAAAACTAAATATTTTAGTTTGAACAGAATGCTGAACAATTAAAACAAACTGCAACTTTACAATATACAAACTGAACTTCAGGTATCAATACCTCTGTGTAAATAAATACCGTTTTAATGTTCTTCATTTTTTTTTTTACTTATGAAAAGAATATTCATTAATCTGAATCATCAATATCATTATCATAAATAGTGACAGTTGCAAGATTTGAGGCAGCAACAAAATAATGAACATTAATTGAAACATCCTCTGGAGCAAGCACATTGTCAATAGGCTAGGGTAGTCTGTGAAGTTTTTAAATGCTTAATCAGTCTTCTAAATCCTTTTAATTTAATATGTTTAACAAGATCCTTTTTTTTTTAATGGACTATCAATGCTAGAATTCAGATAATTTTGTAATGTTCTAACACTTATTTTTAAGAAATAATTTTCCACAATTATTGGAGTTACATGATTCAATGCCATACAAATTAATAAAATCACATCAAATATATTAATTCACGTAGAAAAAACTCACAAGCAACCCTAATGTCATTCATTTGACAAAAGTTGCCTTAAAAGTAATTCTGTAATAAATTTTGACCAATACTTTGAACAAATTGCAGTTGTGTTAGAAGTCAAGAATAAGTTTTATGTTTTTTCACACTAATGTCAAAGTGTGATATAACATGTTCATTAATTAAATGATTTTTCTTTTGCTATCCCATTCTGTGATCTAAACTTAATAATCAATTGGTCATTATGTTTCTAGTCATTCACAATTGTTTATCTGCATAGCATTTTACTTCTAAAAATTTATATTTATGCCCTTATAATACCTCAACTTAGTAATCTTATCAGTTTGTATTAATGGATTTTCCAAAAGAACTTATATAACACTCAAGATGGTCAGAATTTCTTTTAATATTTTGCCCCTGCTCATTTTTCCCTTTTCAAGTACATCTTATATTACATAAATCCCTCCTAAAAAAAAAACCCCGTCTCGTTGCAATTAAATATATTTCCCACCAGTAGCATTAGTTTTTTCATCAGTTAACTGCATTTGTGGTTCACGAAAGTGAACATTGGATGCTTATCCTCTTATATAAATAATGGCTGCGTAGAATATTGGTATGAGTGTAATTGTAAAAAATAAAAGTGAAATTAAAGATGTGTTCAGTTTGTTAACGTGATTATTTTTACTCTTGTGCTAATTTAATCAAATTTTAATGAAATAAAGAGAGTGGAAATGCCTAAAGTAAATAAATTTCAAAGTAGGGATTCAAGACTTACAATGTCTCTGGAACTAAAAACTCTTTTTCTTTTATTTCTTGTATTATTTCTGTTGAAATAATACAAGTTTTATTTTTGCATTATTTAAGAAATTTTAAAAATTAGTTAAAAGAAACCAATAATAATAGTATTAAAGAAAAGCAGACCTCATTCACTAAATAATGAAATCAATTGAAATCTTACAAAATTAGAACTTTCATTAGGAGTAAATATACAATATATAAATACAATTTACATTGCAAATGGAACATACGGTATTCCAAAAATGTAAAAAGAATTACTCAATGAAACATACAACAAAGTACAGAAGTCATTAGAAATAAAGCAATCAGAAGGAATCAAAGTGACTCACAAAGCAATAACAAAAAAAAATTCCTTTAGGTATGCCAGAAAGTGAAGGTAAATTTCACTGGTGCTAAGTAGGGGATAAAAAAGATTTCCATCTTAAAGTTAAGAAAAACTTTAATTTTATTCAATATGACAATGGTTGCATGTGAAAAAAAAGTTTCAATGTTTAGTATATGACAAGCCCCAATTCTTACAATACAGCAATATTTTGATCAATCCCTGCCAAAAATTGTTTCAGACTAAAGTTTTAGATAATGTTTAGAGAACTAACGACCACTTTAAACCGATTCGATACTATGCTTATTAAGAGAGGTATGATTTTTTTTTTGTCTTTGAAACCTCATTTGTTCCACCCTCTGGGCCAATGGTTGGTGATGTCAAAAGACTTTAGTTAGATAAGTTTTAGGCCCTTATCCAAAGAATAGTAGGAACTTTAACTGAATTCGATGTTTTAGTTAATAAAAAACTTATAGCGATATTTTGTTTTTTTCAAAAAAGCCCCTCATGGTCCAATTTTGCTCATTAATGATCTAGATCAAAATTTTGGATCATTATATTTTATGTATCAATTTGAAAGTGATTAGCACAAAATTATGGCAGTTATCATGTCTAAAAGAAAGTAATATATATATATATATATATATTAAATGAATATATAAACTTTTTGAAACTACTGTTGTTTTGGGGTCTGGGGATGTGAAACGCAAAGATATGTAAAAATTTTCTAGAAGTTGAATCATGGTACCCATTACAATAGGTAACTTTCTTATGAAATCTATCTAAAAGACAACACCAGCTATTTGGGCAATTTTTCCTCACGAATAGTGAAAGAAAGGGATATCTCAAAATACAACAATGTGCTATTCAATCTATATACACACGTAGCCAAAAATATTATTATTCTAGATGTATAAACATAATCTAGATCTTCCTATCTTTTTTGTGATTATCAATTATTGGCTTAATATAAAAACCTTACTTACTGAAATAAAGATGCTTACTAAAGAAATAGGAATTAAATTTGTTCAACTACATAATGGAAAAATATACTTTTTGAAGTAAAAAAAAAAGGGATTAGGTAGCTTTAAGGCTATCTAATCTCTATAAATTAAACTATCTTAAAAATAAATTTAATGCACAAAAATAAGTGTATTCATTTTGTTATTCAAGCTGCTTTAAAAATGGAATTATGTTATAATAGAGTGATGATTAATTGAAAAACTATCAATTTCTTCTGGATAATTTTTTTTTTACTTGCTTTAACTGCAAATTGTTTATGAAACAAAATTAAATCTTGCTTTTGCTTTGAGATGCTTAAATAAAATGATAAGTTTGTCATCATTATTACATATACATAATGCTACTATATATTTTAATTTGATGTGTAATACCACCTATTGGTACTGTCTCTGAAGACAGAATGAGTCTTCAAGATACATAAAATGAGCTATCAAATCATTGTAAAAATGTTAACAACATTACTCTTTCAATGAATTTTTATAAAATATTGATAAACTTTTTTTTAATAAAATCCTGAATTTTCTGCATTCTGTTCAATACGTAGATATATCCTCAAATAATTCTCATAATGCCTTCTAAATTGTGATTTATTATTTATACTTAGTATCTTCATATATTTACTGTAACATTATTCAATTTTTATATTGAAATAATTAATGTAGAATTTAATCATATATATTTTTGATTTTATAATATTAATTATGCATGTTATGCTGCTCTGATCAAAGTTTTTACCATGGTTTCCCTTGATTCATCCTAGCAGATGCTGGGGACAGTTCCTTTTATTTTTCAGACAGAGTAGAAAATCTACGTTTTTGGATATGACTTTATGTAATATATTGTTATATACTAACCAGAATAAAATTTTATTTATTTATTTGAAGCACATGACAACTTACAAATTGATGATTATTTTGATATGCTCCTCAAAGTTATCATTTAATAACAATACTGATAACAGAATTTATTAACATAAAACAAATAAACGTTAGAAATTGAAAAAGTAATATTGATTATTCTTATATACATGGTACAGTTCAAAAGTAAAAGCCAATGTGCTATAAATAGGGACTGAAAACAGCAATTGGTTCTAATAATTCTAATATTAACGAATCAAAAAATTCACTGATTTGATAATAACAAATCCCACCAATTGTGAAGTTCGATGTAATTAGATTTCTAAACACAAGAGGCATAATGTTGCTGAAATTCACAATCAATTATGTAAAACATATGGGCTTGCTGCAATGAAGGAAATATGAGGCAACTGTGAGTTTAAGGAAAGCTGTTTAAATGTTAAAAAAACAGAGAAATGGCAGGCCTTGTGTCTAGACTAATGATCTCATTGAATGTATGAATGCAAAGCGAGAGAAACTTGTTGCTTTACAATTAGTCTCTTTCTATTCTCCAAAAACTTGCAACTCAATGATTCGATGAAATGAAGAATTGAAAATGTGCAAACTGGCTACAATCCCAGGCAGAGCAATTTTTCTCTGGAATTTCCAATTGTTTCAAAGAAAATATTGTTGAGAATTGTAACTGACACTCTAGGCTATCATAAACTGTGTGCACGATGGGTACTGAAAATGTTGACAAGTGTACACAAAAATCAGAGAAAGATATCTGCAAGTATTTTCTTCAATGCTTTAACCACAAGAGAGATAATTTTTTTTCCAATACAGTCACTGGTGACAAAATGTAGATTTCATATGTCAATTCTGAGATAAAATAATCCATGCAATGGCATCATTCTGGTTCACCTAAACAAAAAAAATTCAAAACTCAAAATTTTTTTGAGCTCAACCTCAAAGAAAAATCATAGCAATTATATTCTGGGACTAAAAGGGTGTGCTTTTGATTGATTTCATGGAACCTGGAACATCTATCACATCAAAAGTCTAATGTGAAACATTTTCCAAATTGCATCATGTCATTTAAAACCAATGAAGGGGAATGCCCCCATCAGGATTGTTCTTTTTCATGATAATGCATGTCCACACACAGCTGCATGCACAGCAGAACAATTAAAAAATTCAGATGGGAGATTCCCCTTACAGTCCTGATCTTGTGCCCAGTGGACTACCATCTTTTTCTACACTTCAAAACTTGCATCTCAATGATTCGATAAAATGATGAATTGAAAATAATGTGCAAACTGGCTACAATCCCAGAAAGAGGAATATTATGCAGTGCCAGTATTTGAAACCATTAATCAATTTTTCATCTGCTCTCATTCTGTTACCGATCAGCCCTACTTTTGAACTAGGCTTCATATATTATAAATTAACTGTAAAATCACTTACAATGTAACTGCATTAACAGAAACATTGATTACTGAACATGCTGAATTGAAATATCATTTATTATAAAATGGTCATATTCTTAAAACAATCTTGATGGTTAAGAATTATTATTTACCGTAAGATTATTTCATTTTTATAAATAAATAATTAATACATCTAAATTTATCTATGATATAAGTAGATAAAATGAAAAATCTTTATTAGGAAATACAAATTAGGCATTATGATAGAATTTGGACATACATGAAATCACAGTCTATCAATTTAAACATACTGATTTAATTACAAAAAAATTTTAAGTTGATAAATGTCTAGATAGTCTTTAGATAAGTCAAATAATTTAATTCGATCCCTCACGATCCAGCGTTAAACAAATTGAAAAAATTCAGAATCATGAACTAGTGTTAAAATGGTTGCCAGCTATTTAAGAGACTGTTTTCAGATACTACATTTTGATTCAATCAGGAATTCCAAAGAAAGAAAACTACCATTTGGTTTATCAAAAGATAATGTGCTATCCCAAACTTTTTTTGATCTACAAAAAAATAACCTAATTAAAAATATTCAAAATCTATTAATTATGTTTCTTCTTTCATATTTTTATGATATTTAAAAATATAAAATTTTAATTAAATAAATAATTTATTTCAAGCAGTTTAAATCATTAAATAATTATAATAGCAACAAATATCTTCCGAATAAAATTTCAGATTAACTATCATTAGCACAACGTTTGCTTTTGAACTTTGTTTTAATATCAAAATATGATATATTTACAACCTCAGATCTAAAAGTATATCAGATATAAAAGTATAGTTATAAGTTTTCTTCTTTTTAACAAATAAAATAAACCTCTTGCTTATCTTTTTAACTTTTCTTTTCACTCTGATAACACATTCATGTCTATAGCCGCAGTCTCACCACAAATATTTTTACATGAAATAGTGTCCAATTCGAAACTTGTTTTACCAACCCTGTGATGCTTTAAAATCAGCATAACCTAGGTCATTAACAATTTAACACAGCTTTTTCACAGATCAAATTTGTGGACAGAAAAAATTAATTAATGCTCTGCATATGATTCACACAGCAATTATTCAAGTTTTAGAACAACACAATGTTTCAGTATGTAATTAATTTTTCCTTCTTATAAACATTCACAATTTCCACTTTTTTTTTTATGTTAAATTTTTTGCGTTACTGGAATGTTTTTAGTAGTAAAGATTTTTAAAATAAATTGGACTTAAAATATTTATAATAAAAGCACAGTAAATATACTCAACAAAAGGGCTTGTTTAGTTAACTGACAATTGGAGCTTATGTTAGCGATTCTTTTACAGGATCTTCCAGAAAAAGTAAACAATTACTGAATTGATTGTATGATAATTTCATATTTTCCTGTATTTTCAACATCAAAGTCGATAGCCAAAAGGAAGTAAAATTCATATTTTCAACACTTTTATTTTTCAAATTTCTCATCCATCCACAGATTTTACAAAGTATTCACTTTTTAATAACTTAGCTGTTTTGAGAATTACAAACTTTTTAACTGTATCCAAAAATATTTTAAATATATAGATAAACTATTAAAATAAATTTTATAAAAAAATCCTCAAATTACAGAAAATGTTTTGTAGTGAGGGGAAAGAGTAATATTACAATTTTTTATTTACTTAAAGAAAAATTTCTGAAGAATTCTGTTTTTCAGAGTACTTTTCCGGAAATGTTGATTGTAGATAACTTTTGCTCAAAATTTGTAATCTTTGAATTCCCACATTTCAAAAGAGAAACCAGATAGAAATACAAAAATTTCATTACAAAATTTAAATATTTTATTCTTATTTGGAGAATTACATTAAGATATAAGAATTTATAAATTTTTTGTAATTCATACTTAATAAGTAAAGAAATTCTCGTACAACTACCATTTTAAAATAGAAACATGTATTCATTTACACTGAAAGTCATTTTTTCTCTTGTTTTTTTTTTTATTACTTGCACCAAATTTTTGGTAATCTTGTAATTGATTAACCAAATTTGGCTAAGTTTTGGCATTTTACCTTATTTTACTCCCTAAAACTCTCAAGTACTCTTCAAGTTGTAAAGTACTACTACATGAGACAACTCAATTATTCTGAACACTTACGTTATAAGGATGCAAGAATGCAGTTTACCATTTAATCCAATTTTGAAATAGATACTTGTTAATGCCGCATGGGTTGGTAAAGTTATCTGAACACTTTCTCCATGAATATTTTGATTAGAGAATTTAATATGCTTCCTTAAAATAAGCTGATGTATTTTAAGTTCTGCTTTGAAAAATCCCAGTAAAACTTCAAAAGCTACATTATGAAACTACCTTACTTTGTTTCTTAAATAGTTAGCAATAGCTGGTCAAATGTGAACCTTTTTTTTACCATAAAGGTCTTTGACAAATAGAGAATGTTCTAAAAATGGAAAGTATGAGGGAATAAAGGAAGAATGTAACAGGACAAATAAATGTAAAAAAGGGGAAATTGAGAAAAGCAACAAGAAAAATGGTAAGAATTGTTAAAACAGTACAAAAAAAATTCTGGATAACAATAGTTGGGATAATAATAATGATTTTGTAATTGTTATTCTTAAAAATGAACAAAATGCTTGCTGTTACATCATAAGTCTCAGGCTCAGGAGTACAAATGCTCTCAAGGGCCAGTGAGGTACAATGTAAGCAATAACAGTAAAAATATACTAGTGAAAAAAGTGCCATGAGTGTATTCTTTTGTCATGAAAGTGCAACAGAGTTCTGTAGTCAAGTGCAAAAACTTATTTTGTTAATTTATTTTGAACTGGGGATAAATAATTTAATGTTAGAAGTAATGATAAATGTAGTTTATGATAATTTAATTTTTTAAATAGTAAAAGTAAATAATCCTTGTATAAAGGATATTATGATTATTGTAAATATAATTTCAATAACATAGTTATTTCTTAAATTATACATTAATTTTTAATAGTTATTGTAAATTTAATTTATTTGTATAATTATAAATTACTTATTTTGTAAATAGTAACATAATGAAGAGTAAATAAATGGTATATTTTTAAGAATTTTAACTTGTGTAATCTTTTGATATCTTTATCAAGCTGATATCGTGCAACAGTATTACTGTTTCTGGTTTCACAGCAATAATTTTATATTCCTTTACACTTATCATGTTCTATCATAGTTGGCATTATTACAAGCTTAACAACATTTTATTTATTTAACCTTCCTGGAACCAATGACAATTTGATGTTTTACCTTTTAATAATGTAATTTTCTTATTTAGCTGTTTTATATCTTGAGTAGCCAAGTGAACTCTTGACTACTTCTTTTAGTATTCTTAGAAAATGTTTTATTTTTTAATTGCAAACTAAGGGTGAAGGCCACAAGTATGTTATATAATAAACTAGTAGGAATGCCAACTTTCCAAAAAAACATTCAGGTAGGACTTTCATTTGGTTCACTGTGAATCATATCATTATTCCTCACAGTAGTCAAGTGTTAAAATAGTTTATTAATTTATTTATTCACCACAGTGAAAAAAACAAATTTACAATTTTAATAAGAAAATCTTCAGCAGTGTATTGGTATAATTACAGTCACAATTATTTAGAAGGAAACTTTACCAACATAAAATTTTCACATATTTAAAATTTGAGCTCTCACATGAGAAAACTCCTCAAGAGGATTGTCTTTCATGTGAAGATATTCATTGACAGTAATAAAGAGTTAACTTTCAAATAATAAACTGAAAACAAAAAATATCAAAAATCGTTAACAAAAAAAAAAAAAAATAAAATAATTATTAAAGTACAAAACTAGAAAGCATCTGTTTTTTTATTATATAATCATTATCAGGATATAAAGAAGAACTAATTAAAAATGTATGTATTTATTTTTAATGAAACAAAAAAATTACAATGATAAATATTAATTACTAAATAAACAATAATTAAGAAATATTAGAAAAGGAGTATTTTTAGAGTTTAGATAAACTACAATGAAAAAATAACTAACGTGACAAGTGTAATAATATTATAAACCATTTCAATCAAAAAGCAGAAAATTAAAACAATTTAAATTATTCAATATTCCAAATTAGATTATCCACCCACCTAATAGGCATCGTTTATAGTTGTGAATGATTGGAAAAGATAAAACTTTATCTCAAGAAACATTGACAATGAAGATACCAACACCCAAGTACGTCCTGATGATAACTGTTTAACAATTTAAATGGCTATATAGTTTTAGACTAATTGAAATTTTTTTAAAAACTGTTTTCACCATTTTCTATTTCTGAACTTACTTCAGTGACAATTAAGCACAGCTCTTACTTTATGTCAAATACTAGTAAACAATACTGAAAAATTCATTTTTAACAACTACTATAAACCAATCATTACATATAAATTCATTTTAGTAATCTTCAATGATATCTCTTGGTTACAAGTTAAAATAGAGTATCATGAAAAATTTTAAATAAAACTGCTCATTATTCAACTGCACAATGTTAATTAATCTGAGTCAATTAAAATCTGTATGGTTATATCAAAGAAAATAATACGATAATGAAAATACTTTCCCATAAGTTATATAATCTTTAAAACTTACTTAATGTTCATTATTGACTGCTTTTGTAAAATTAATTTTGTTTTAATATTAAGGCAATACTGACGAGACAAATGGACTTAATTAAAAAATATATACTGTCATCAGAGCAAAAGTACTTGTATGCTGGAGGTGTAAAAACTAGAAATTATTTTTCTGAATCATTTAATTTGTACAAAGTAGTATTTCTGTTATGCATCCTAATTACCAAGTTCTGTAGTTTGCATTACTTTGTTATGTAACTAATCAAATAATTTATTAAATAATTAATGGTTATTGTAAAACTAAGAGGTAAGAAACATAAAAAAAAATTTCTATATGCAAAATTTATTTTAAAGGCTAGCAAAAGCACCTTCATTTTTAAAAAAAATGTTAACAACAGGATTATATTTAACCTAGAAAATCAACATAAAGTAACCTCAACACAGTTAAAAAAATAAGAATAGTAAAAATAATACATTAAACAATTACCTGACAGATAATATATGCAGTAATTTATTACATTTATGAGCACAAGCAGTCGTCTGACTAACAAATGTTTGTTCACAATAAAAACAAGTGTAAACAGTTCCTGACATTGGAATTTTGGTAACCATTAAATAATCAGGAATCTGTCCATTATTGCTATCATCACTTTTGCTACTAATATCACTAACATCTTTTGTTTTAGAACTCTGCTGTGGCTCAGGAGGTAGTAGTGAATCACTTTTTTTCATAACATCATTTCTTTTAATTTCTTGTCCATTATGTTCTTTCAGATTGGATTGTTTACTTTTACTGGAAGAACTACCACTGGTTTCGGTTATTTTATCTTGACTATTGCATTTTTTATAAGGCATTTCCTCATCAACATTCATATGGTGTTCATTACCATGGTGCGGTTCAACACTTTTTTTTCTTTTACTTGCTCCTTGAGATAACACAAATTCTTTATCAACATTCGTATGATGCAACTCATTACCCTGATGTGATTCAACACTTTTTTTTTTTTTAGTTGCTGCTGGAGATGGCACAGACCACGAATCTGTAACTCCCTCATTTTTTTTTAATGTTAGTGTTAACTTTTCTCTTTTATTTTTATCTGGCTCACCATTATTACTGAAAAAAAATAAAAAACTAAAAAATAATTCATAAATCACACATAAATAATATTTTCAGGTCAAGATATCATTATCATTTACTTTTGTAATAAACACTGCACTATTTTTATCTTCATGTTCTAATCATATAAAAAAAATTAAAATATCATACAATCATTAACAGTAGTATAGAGGTTTATGGTCCTGGGCAAGATGGTAACTTGCATCTTAGCTAGGTAAAAGTAATGAGGTGCCATCAGGATTTGTTACCAGCTTCAGTAAATATTTACCAAAATGCATCACGATGATAAATTAAGGATTCTATCCAGTATTCTTACTTTATTATGGATTTCAGTCACCCTAAGGATGCTTTCCTAGTGGGTAATAGAGATGTAGCAAGTAGTGAGGATCAGATACTTCGGTTCGAATACAAGTGTCTATTAGAAACATAAAACCAATATGCAGCTAAATCAGCTGGAAGGTTCTGTATCATGCACACAAGCTAAGCAGTATTATAATCAGTTTCACTTTCAGTTCTAATCATTTAAAATGAAACTAAACTAATTCTCTTTCAGTTCAATTAAACTTGAACCCTAATCATATATAACTGCCTTCACTTTCCTGCCACCATTTTAAATCCCTTGATACTCATTATAAACTTTTAATCAGCACACAGAGAACTAGCATTAAAAAAGCTGTGGTCATTAACTAAACAAAGCATTCAAAGACACTGCACTAGGCAAGCACATGTGTAAACCATACTGCTAGACACAATGGGCGTGTCAGTATGGTTACATAATCTAAGAGGGGGCCAAAAGATCCTATACTGCTGAACCTCAAATCTCAAAACACCGCAAACTGGAACAGATTTATAGAAACAATAATAAAAATAGGGCCACTGGTTCTTTGTTTCTGATACTTTGTATCAGAAACATTAAAGTACTTGGTTTGGTTTTGTTCAAGAACAAAAACAATGTGGATTGATCCATGACTAGTAGTAGGTAGCATGCTTTGGTATTTAACTTCAGGGAAATGTACAAAATACTAGGTTGAAGTGCAGCAAAACATTAAAACGATTATTTTATTTTATTTTTTTTGCTTAAGTAGGATTAGTATTCTACTTAAAATTTAAAAATATAATTCACTATCATGTTCTTTCCATAAAATAAAAAATACATTTCTAAAAATAAATCAATAAAAAATATTCTATGTAGCACTACCTTTAATTTTAACATTCAACACACCATTTCCCTAGTTTTTCTATTCTATCATTAAAGAAACCTGCCACTAGTTGTCAGCCAATCAGTCACTTCAATTATTTCTTAACTTTCAAAACTACTGTTGCCATAAAATTGCAACTTGTTTAGAAAAAAAGAATCAAAATATCTGAGAAGCCAGATCAGAGTGCATGATAGGAGGTAAAACACTTCCCAGTGTGAAGTATCTTAAGGAGATACTTCAGATTTCTTCTGCTTGAACTAAAGCAGAAGAGTACTATCAAAAAATTTATCATATTGTAATGTAGCAGGAGAGTACTATATCATTGTCAAATGACAATGCACTGTTGCACTGTTTGTTTTGCGCCTGGTCAAGTGTTTGATAATAAATTATTTATTGCTGTTCCTCGACATGAGATAAAGAAATATCCGCACTCGGACATTACTCATCATCAATGAAAAATCAAATTTTGAGAGGTATGAAGAAAAGGAGCCATGGATGTTGGGTCATATATTGAATATGATGGAAGGATGAAGGAAATATAAAAGATAGACAACCAATATAAAAGGAGATCAAGTTATCAGCTAGGAGATCCAAGAGGCAAAAAAAACTAGATCACCAAAAGAGTGTGGTAAAATGGAGGGATGCATAGTAAGATTTGTCAGTTTTAATCAGCATATACGGTTAAAAGGCTTTTGACTGACTATTAAGATGCAAGATAATTAGTTGATGAATAGACATAATGGCTTGCTTGTGATATAAGAGAACAGCTTGCTAGATTGAGGGGCCATCTGGAAGACAAAACTTTGCAGATAGAACAATGGAAGTACATGACGCTCTGGATGTGGAAGATACCCCTATATTACTGGAAAGTGAAGTCAGTGAAAAAATAGCAAATTTATAGTCCCAGATTAGGAACGTAGGAATTCTCAAGATTTTGACAGAATTTTTTCAATTAAATATATAAATTGGGTTATATTTCTATTGTTTGTTTATTTTATGTTGTCACTGATCAGTGCTAATGATTGTACAGGAAATCATATAGTTAATCTGTCATGTTTTATATTTATATGTAACAGACCTGAATACTGAAGATGCACAATTATTAACCATAATGTGTATCTGTGTTTCATAACTTATAAGAATGCTTTTGATAAGGTCAGACATGAAATGATGGTGATAGTGAAGAAAGTGAGAATAAATGATGAGAACTTAATTTTATAGCTAATCTATATTGGAATCGAAAGCAAACAATCAAATAGAATGTGAAATACCTAATGATGTTCACATTAGGAGAAGTGTTTGACAGGGCTGATTTAAATTCCATTCTTAATATTAAATTGAGCACTTACTATAAATAGTGAAAAATGCAAGTAGCTGGCTGGCACGATTACAATTAACATTAAAAAGACAAAATATGTTATAGTAAGTACAGATAAAAGCCATGACAATGATCGCTTTTCATCAATAACATTTTTCTTAGATAAGTAATTTAATAAGCTCTGTAATACTATATGATTTCCTTTGCAGTCCTTAGCACCGATTTGTAACAACATAAAATAAACAAACTATAAGAATATAACCCAATTTATACATTTCATTGAAAAAATTCTGTCAAAATCTTCAGATAAAATCTTGAGAATCTCAAGATTCACCCTTATCTGGTTATACACCCTTATCTGGGTGTATAGCTTTGCGCAGTAAGCTTATGGTCCAACGTAATTTAATAAGTTCAAGTTTGAGGAAAAGAATGACTAAAGCACTAACTTCTCTAAAGTAATGTATGGTGTTAGTCTCTGACTTAACAAAAGCATTGTTGAATACATAATTGGAAAAGAGGTGGACATCTATAAAATAATTGCTTAAGAATAGTTGACGAGATAAGGTTCATATAACAAAGTATCAAAAAGGATGGATACTAGTACCGCAGTACCTAACATTATAAAAAAGAAAATGCTCAATTACTTCTCACAAACAATGAAGCATAAAGAAAAGTATCAGCTTCTACATCTCACACCTTAAAGGAAAATCATGGAAAACTGATGTCAAAATGATGGATAATTTCATGGTAGAAGAAGTTAAGGCAGTGGTTTCTAGGTTGAGTTGAAACTGCCTAGAAGTTTGCCAACATTCTATAACAGTAAAAGTACTTTAAAAACAATGGTTTGTTAGTTAGAATATTTAAATAGGTATATAAATCCCCAACTTAGCCCACAAGATAACACCAACAACTTTGACAAATTTAATAAGGTGGCTTAATAATGATAGTATTAACATTTTATGAAACCTAATTCACCTCCTTAATAAGTTCTATTTTCTCCTTAAAAGTCCTAATATGTGAAATTTTTGGGGTATGGCACAATAACAATATAGCAGCATGCTCAGTTTACAATTACATGGTGATATAGTTAGCATAGCCTGTGCAGAGAGAATCTGATCAGATATTTTGTGATTTTCTTTCGTTTAAGTCAAAATAAAAGAACTTAAATTTACTTTTTCCAAAAACACCCAACCTGACAATAACAAGATTAAAATTAGCCATAATAGTAATTGTGGACACAAAAGAAGAAATTTTACAAAACTAATTCATAAGCTGTGAACTCTATGGATCAGAATTGTAATGTGTAAACACTACAATTCTGATCCATAGAGTACAATATTATATGTAAAAAAAACAATACAATATTATATGTAAAAAAAAATGACTCAATGTGCCATTGGTAATTGGTAGTAACACTAGCTTAATAAAAAATTATGTTGCAGTAGTTAATTTGACAGCATGCTGGCTTACAACAGTACACAAATATTCTTTTATTTTTTCTAATACTGAAAACTTCCTAAACTCATAAATTCATGAAAAAACTGATGTAGATCAAAGTAAAGTGAACACTTCATGGATATCTAATCATAAGCTTATCAGTCGAGTTGGAGGTTTCATAAAGTGAACATCTACATTATTGCCACTCTGAATTTTTTCTTGTTTTTACTGATTTTTTTTGGCTTTTTCTATTGCACTGGATGTTGAGCACTGTCAATTAGTGAGTACTGGACATGTTTGTTAAATTTTAAGAGTTTTGGTTTACTGAAAAATTTTTTATTTTAGATTTTTGGTAACTCGACCTTACTGCCATTGGCAATATTGCACATAATTGAGCGTTTGTTGGCTTTGCTTGCTTCGGATGGAGGCTACCTAATATCTTAGTGACTGATGACACTAAGGGCAAACGTCACTTCTGCGAGGAGAGTAGAACTTATTTTACATCCTTTACGTTTATAAATGGTTTCGTTCCATCTATATAACCCCTTTCACCTCCGACAACCTTTTCCATCTGTTTCAGGTCACCCTCCTTCTTCTGGTAGGGTGCCCAAAATCTGACTCCCCAAAAAAGGGCTAACTCTTTTTACAGGTTATGCATTTTACCTCCCCCACTAAAAACCCCCCCAGACACCCCTTAACATATAATGTGGGGGCCTCAAATTAAGTGTTTTTTTGGTCCCGATCATTCTGGCGAGTTTTATACTAACCCTTACAATACAGCAGTTTGGATCTCGTGAACCCTTTTTAGGGCCTCCAAGGTCCTAGAGCATTCTCCTGCATGGGCATCAATCAATGGGGAGCTGATCCCAGTGATGGTGGACTATGAGAAAGTTATGGTAGTGGAAGTTGAGCCAATTGATGTGGTTAAAGGAGGTAAAGGGGAGACCAAGAAGAAAGATAACCGTAAACGGTAACAGTTTCCTAGAGAGGATGAGCAGAAAGTGGACAACAAACTGGTTTCCCTGATTGGGAACCTTGAGGAGATTAGTGTCTGTTGCAAAAAGCCACAGACAAGAATACAAAGAGAGAAATCAAACAGGAGCAGTTGGACATGGTTTGTTTGGTCAAGCAGATTGACGCTTATAAAGATGTTCTCTCAAATAGAGCAATGAGGAGTCCAACATGAGAGGTGGCCACACAGACCATAGGTGGACCAGATCCAGAGAAGATTCTCCTCCAGCTCAAGAAAGGGGTGGAGAATGACAAGATAGTTGACCTTACTGTAAACTGGTGGTCGAGGGAGGCCTTCAAATTTGTTAAGGACAGGCAGGAGTCCTGTTTCACCAAAAAGAAGGCAATATGGCTGCACTTTTAGACTTGGCCTTTGACAGGATCTTCTTCCCTCAGAAGTTTACAAGTGGGTGCTTAATGTGAGATGCATGGTGAATAAGAAACTAAAAGTGAGACAATTATTGTCTTGTAGTCCCATGGCTAAAGTGCTTATTGGGGAGGATGTGGAGAACAGGAACAGGCTTTATACGTTGTTCTCATAGACTCGTTGCTTGGTGAAGAAGTGGTGGGACACCTTAAGTGCTGTCTTGGTAGGTTCTTCAAGGTTATGAAGACTAAGGTGGTATTTGGTGTTGCAGCAGGCAAAGCTGTGCTCTTTTGAGGAAAATGATGAAGAACGCAGGGAGGAGGCCAACCTCCTTCTTCCTTAAGGAACAAATCAGTGGAGAGAGTCCCCTCAGTTCCCTCGAAGACTGTTATGTCAAGGCACAGGACAGATCATACGCCAACTTGCTTAAGCAAGTCAAAGATGGCGCAGATAACAAACATCCAGAAATCCTGTCCCTCAAGCAAGGCCAGGGAGATGATGCGATGATCCGGGTGAGGGACACCAGATACCTCAGAAGAGAATCCAGGCAGAAATGAAGGGCGCCCAAGTCTCCTGTAGGGTCACAAAATGACCATGAAATTTTGTATCACAGATAGTTGTATCAACAGATAGTGTCGAAGACAAATCGTCTCTCATAAAAAAGGCAGGCCTGATGGAGGGGCACTATCGAAGTATGTACGTCCTGCCTGCTTACAGTAGTACAAATTGGCCATCCTGGTGGTGCCAGGATAATCCCAGTGCTAAACTGGGATATGAACTCCTCTTAAAGGCAGAATTAAGATTGGATGGGTGTCCTGCCAAGTGGTTCCAGGAGTGGAGACAGACCGATGTTATACGTGCTGGGCGACAGGCCACAAGTGTAATGGCCCCAATAAAAGAGTGCTATGCTTTAATTGGGGCTCTGAAGGGCATCTCAACAAGGATTGTAGCTCCGAGAGTCTAACGTGTAACAAGGGTGGCCATAGGAAGGGTAGTAGGCAGTACCCTAGGGAGAATTTCTCATACAGGAAATGAACTTCTTGCAGCTCAATGTAAACAGGAGCATACCTACGCATGAAATACTGCTCAAGGTAGCCGGTGATAAGAACGTGGACCTAGTGCTCATCAGTGAACCCAATTCTAGCAAGATCTGAGATGATGGATCACTGATCTCAATGATGATTATGTCATAGGTGGCGTGATGGAAGGCCCCAGTCCCGGTCTGCAGGAACGGTCGAAGCAGGGGATTCGCTCTCATGGAGTTGGCTGATTATGCAGTCTACAGCTACTACAAACCTCCCAATGTGCCAATGGATCGTTTTGAGACCTTCTTGGAGGATCTGATGAGTTCCATTTCTAAGGCCACCAAAAAGGTCATTGTGACTGGGGATTTTAACTTCAAGCACGTCATGTGAGGATGCCGTGCATCTGATGCCAGAGGAAGGAGGATGTTGGAATTTATGGAACTGTGTGGTCTCTTGTGCTAGTCAGGGTGACACCTTCACCTTTGTCAGAAGCGAGTATGGCAGTGTTCTCAACCTTACATTCGTTTCTGAGTAGCTTCTTAGGTTTACTGACCGCTGGGAGGTTTTGAAGGATGAATATTCTTCCGGGTGCTGTCAAACGGAATCTCCAGGCCGGTCAGAGCTCCCTGGTAAAGGCCGACCAAGCACAAGATCAAGGAAGTTCAGAGGTCCAGCGTGAGATCAGGGACTTGGTGGTACTGCTATACAAAAGGTTAGTTTAGGTACTTCGCAAAGTATGCGAACGAGTGAAGCCAGCCTCCTCAAAAAGGAGGGCATAAGGTATGCTGGTGGGCCCCTGAGATTGTCGCTAGGAGGCAGGAATGCATACGGGCCAGAGGGTAGTTCGTAAGGGAGGGACGAAGGCTCGATGGTGAAGGTAGATGGGATGTCCTTGAATATACGCTACGGTCACTAGGAAGGCTTTGAAGCTTGCCATTAACGAGTTCAAACAAGAACGTTGGAAGGAGTTTTTTTCCGGGAAGTACACAAAGACCTGAAGGGTAACACCTATAAGATTGTTAGCAGGAGATTCGGTAGATCGCTCCCAGTGTTTACAGGGCTCCCCTGTCTAATGAGGAGAGTGTGGCTAACCCGTCTGGGAGGAGGAGGCCAGGGAGGAACTGGTCGCACACAGGTACAAGTGTTTTACAGCTAGAGGTCTTGGTGGCTGTCAGCGGCAGGCTCAGCCGTGTTAGAAGCATGGTACCTGACAATCAGTGTGTTTGTCGAGTTGGCGCCTTGACTGGTTGCCAACTGTTTAAGTGATCTGCTCCTAGGGAGTCATTTCCAAACGAATGGAAGACGGAGATTCGTATAAGAGTACCAAGGGGTGCATGTATTCATAGAGGTGACATCAGGTGTGCTTTAGGGGTCGGTGCTTGGTCCACACCTGTGGAAACTGGCCAGCCACCCGGTCCTCAGGTTGGACCTGCCCGAGGATGCGTCAATAGTCGCATATGTGGACGACAAACTTGCCCTCTTGGTAGCGGCGAGGATGGTAGGGAAGCTTGAGACCAGGGCGAACGCTGCTATCCAGATGATAGTAGACTGGATAGGTAGTAAGGACTTGTGGTCACGGCTCATAAAACTGAGGCAGTGGTCTTCGCTGGTAGGAGGCGGGTTCAAAAGGTGTTGTTTGTTCGGTGGGCACGTGCCCATCATGCCCACCTCTATGGTCAAATACCTGAGTGGGGTATGGCTTGAGAAGAGGCTTACCTTCCAGGTGCATGTCTTGGAGATGGTGGAAAGGACAGACAGGTTAGTTCTGGTGCTAAGCCAACTCATGATGAACATCGATGGGCTGCATCAGTCCAAAAGAAAGCTGATTGCATCTGTGGTCGATTCTGCGGTCCTCTACGCTGTGTGGGCCTGGGGGAAAAGGCTTCAAGTAGTCAAATGGAGGGACATGCTAGAAAGGGTGTGGAGGAGACTGGCCATCCGGCCTTATCAGCATATCGGACGGTGTACTATGTGGCAGCATTCCTTCCGGTGGGAATTTCACCCGGTGACCTGCTGGCTGCGGAGAGAAGTGACAGGTAGGGAGGCTTGGATAAGAGTGAGGGTAGGCAGAAGATGTTGAGGTGCTGTCAAGAGGATGTGGAATACCTCTCGTAAAGGCCACTGGACCAGGAGGCTAATACCGGATGTGAGATGCTGGGTGGAAAGGAGGTGGGAGAACTCTACTACTTCCTCACCGGTCACAGTTGTTTCAACTCCTACCTGTTCAACAAAGGAGGAGGAGAACAAGTGAGTGCTTCTACTGTGAAGAGTAGATGGAGTTGGAGAAACACGTTATGTTCGAGTGCCTCAGGTGCAATCTGAGCAGGAGGAGCCTGGTCGCGAATGTTTGCCCGATAACGCCAAACAATGTTGTGCATTTAATGATGAGTGGTGAGCGGCCATGGGGTTTATCAGGAAGATCTTACAGGTTAAGCTCTCTCTTTTTTTGTTTATCCTCCAGACTACCATAAGGTATTACTTCAGAAGATGATATGTATGAATGTGAATGAAGTGTAGTCTTGTACAATCGCTTGTCAACCACTCCTGAGAAGTGTGGTTAATTGAAACCCAACCACCAAAGAATACCAGTATCCATGATATAGTACTCAAATCTGTATAAAAACAACTACCTTTACTAGGATTTGAATACTAGAACTTGCAACTTCGAAATCAGCTGATTTGCGATGTCGCGTTAACCACTACACCAGGCTGGTGGATTACAGGATAAGCTGAAGGAAGAAGACTGTTTCATGACGCCTGTCCCCTTCCCCCACCTCATCTACTGGCCTCTGGTCTTACATTCGCAAGGGGTGTACTGCATGTTATTTGTGGTGTGTGATAATATGGCGTGAGCATGCGACACTCGCGGGGTGAGGCGGCTGGCTGCTCAGTGCACTCTCACGGTGAGTATGTTTGTTAGTCTGCGGGTTGTCTGTTGAGCGAGTTTGTTCTGTTATGTGTGGGTGCCTGCACTCCCTTATGTTATGCCCAAAGGTAATTCCAGATGAGGGGAGTGATTTAATCTGTAGGAATCCAGCACGTTCGGCGACATGGGTCTCCAAATGTCTTATGTTAGATTCCAACTCCTCCTTCGCAAATGCCTGTGTCGCTCTGCCTTGGTAGAGGGAAAGGAAAAAATAATCATAAGCTTATTGTGATCATGTCTTGGGTTCAACCACAGATTGATGAAAATTATGCTGCAACTGTTACACAAGTTAATTAATAAATTATTATTACAACATATTCTTAAGGTTTCCTGACCCTGCTAATGAAATAACTAAGAATTATAAACACACTGCATAGTGTCAAAATTTATCAACATATCTTAATGTATGGTAAAAATAAGTATTATACATCCATTCAGTTTCCGAATCAGAAAAACAAGAATATCATCATAATAATGAAATTATGATTCTACATCTCTACGATTATCAGAAAAAACTTAAAATTTAACTAGCCAAAATCATGTCTATATAAAATAAATTAAAATATCACAGGAAGCCTTTCAGATGCCATGTCATATTTTGCAGTTCTAAAAGCAATTCTTTGACACATTAGAATGAACTGCTGATAATTGAGAAGAACTGTATTATTTTAATACATTTTGATTATCAAAATCCATCAAGTACTTTGGCTTGAACATTATCCAATTTCTCCTCTTGGTATTTTTTTACTATATGTTTAGATGGGAGTAAGTAGATTAATTTGATTTTTACAGGCTGGACAACAGTGATGAGGAAAGAGGAAAACAAACAATGTCATACACCTGTGCTTTAGTCCTAGATACTAGGACTACTGTATTTCTCTCGTGTACTACTGTATTAGTGTACTGAAATCCTCGGATTTCTCTACACTAATTTTTAAACTGATTTGGACAAAATTTCATGCATTTGGCATATACATCTTACATTAGATCAGCAATAAAATAAACTTTCTAGCTATTCTACAGCTATTAATCAATTTTGTAGCTATTGTACAGAAATATAAAATAGAACAATGAAGTGCAATAAACTAACAGTTAAATTAATTTCTCCAGTAGTGGGATAAAAGAATCGCACAAAATATAAAAACTATACAAAATAATTATTTTCCTACTATATGTATCAGATCCTATAACTGTAGGTTGTAGCCAATCTGACAGAAGAAAAAACACATTTCAAAATATGTCATACCATTCCCCAAAAATATATAAACTACCCCATATTGGGGTTATTAAGACAAGTGAGATATGAAGTGGTTTCTAACTGATTTCTACACTGTGCAATATATGCCAAATTTACTGTCATTTGCCAAATATTACCTGTCAGTATGCCAAATTTACTGAAAGTTGATATTCAGCTCTTTAAGAGAATCTTTACTCTATTTCCCCACAAGGACTAACTACATAATAAACATCATTCTACCAAGGAAAAAGCAACTGTGACAAGTACAACTTTACTTCTGATATGATTATGCAACACACCATATAGGTGATAGGTAACGTGAAGTAAAAAATTAATGCATCCTTTTACACTGTCTCCACTGAATAGAACAACTCCCTGTATTTTTTTTTTAATCAAATGTATGTCCGCATGAATCACCCCACAAAACTATGTTAACTACAACAGATTACCCAAAAGTTTAGGGAAAATAATTAATGTGCTTTCGTACCTTGTAAACACTGCACTCTTAAATACTGCATAAACAGGGTACAACTGAACCAAGAACCTTTAATTAAATGATAGTATAAACTACATATTAAATAAGTTATGTACAATACCTTGTATTGACAGATTTAATGGAATTATTCTTCTCTTGAATAGCAGTTTTATTTGTATTAACAGGTGTTAAAGAACTACTAACTGAGGTAGTGGCAGTAGAAAAAACAGTACTACTATTAGAAGCTGTAGTACTAGTACTCATAGTAACAGTAGTAATTTGACTAGAGGTAGATGTACAAGTTGTGAGACTTTTATTGTCGATAGTTTTATTATTATCAATCATTCCATATGGTAATTTATCTTGAACTGTGTTTTCAAAGTCATTCGAATTACTAGTTTTCTTTTCCACATTCTTGTTGCTGTTGATATTATTATTATTATTGTTGTTGTTGTTGTTATTATTATTGTTATGAGTACTGGAAATTTTTACACCATCTTTTACTAGTAGCATCGGTGGCAACAGCTGCTCATTATGTATCTAAAAATAAATAAAATATTTTAACAGGATAAACCAACTAAAATTACAGAAATCTATGGTACCAACTATCAGAATATTAGTTTATAGCTGTAAATAAAAATAATAATAATAAATAAATAAAAACAGAGTAAAATTAATTACACAATCTCTCTTAAAATTACTTTTAATGCCCATGTAATGACGTAAATGCCAAATTTTAAGAAGAAAATAATATGAGAGTGTAGGAGAAAATGTATTTTAATCTGATAAAATAGTTTGCAAAAACCTTTGACAATCCAATAAAAAAGAGCTGAAGTAATGGATTGTAAATCAATTACAGAAAAGATAACCATCAGGTCCTCATTAATTTTCATAGTATTAAAATAATGCATAATGAATCAATGCAGGATTTGTCACCTGTAAAAATATATCTTGAAAGAAATAAACTCTAAACAAGGTTTAATACAAATGTTAACTAAATTTTCTGTACTTTCTACAGTAATCACATTTATACTCGTACATACATAGAGCTGAACCAGCTGATGGCACCTCATTACTGCTTCTAACCATTAATCTGTTGCTAGGTAGTAATACATTTTGATCCTTAGTGATCCACAGATGTTAGAGACTTGTTAGTACCTATCTGTTAGTATCCATTACATCACCAAGGGATATCTCCTGAATCACTATATATAATGATCACCTGTCCTACTATAACAGTCCCTATTTCATCCTTATGGCTCTTCTACAACTCCTGAAAATAATTCAACTTGATCAAAATGAAACAAACAACTTTCAAAAATGAAAACTCTATCAATTGCTAAATGGTTCAAAGCACACACCTTTTCTGATCAATATGCCCTATAAACTGATCCCTAAAGTTCAGTGCATATTCAGATTTTTCTCCCGCAACAATATCATCTATCAAGCCTGTGAAGAAAGGGATTTGGAAAATTTAAATCAATCTTTTATCATGAAGATAAATTTGTTAATACATACTGAGAAATTTCCAGCAGAAAAACAAATAATAATAATTTTAAACAGATTCTAATTGCAGAAAAATGTATTTTCATAAATTTAACTAAGTTCATTTCATTAATTTTTAAACACATTTTCTAATATGAATGAAGATCAAGTGAAATTTATGTATTTTAATGATATTATATCATTCACATCAATTAAAGATTATTTATTAATTTTCTAATTTAAAATCTTGCCAATATAATATATCCACAGAAGTTCCTTAAAAGTCATTAAGAAAGAAAAATCACAAACCACATAAAATATCCATATATTTAAACATACATAAACATTAGAAAACTAAAGAACAAGAAAATTGAATATTACAAAACATTACAAGTTTGGAATTTTAATTTTAGGTTTTTTTTTAATGCTTCCTATAATCAAAGTTTTTTCTTTCCTGTCTTAATGACACAATGCATAATTACTTTTCTTGTTCATGTATTTATACAAACAGGGTGTCCAGAAATCACAAGATAGCTAATCTTTCCTTTGCATCATTCAGTCTTGCACTGCATTCATAATATCTCTTGACAAGTCATTCCTCAATAAACTTGAGACAAAATTAAAATAAGATTGATTTAGATTAAAAAATGTTTGAAAATCTCCTTATCAGTTTCAAAAGATTATTAATCAATGTTGTGGCAATTTTAATAATTAATGTAGTTTTAACTTAGTTAATTTAATTGTAGTTTTAATGTAGTTTAATTAAAGGTTTTTTTTTAACTTGGTTCTTAATGTAATCAATTTTACTGCTTTCTGTTTCTTCTTTATCAACAATAAACACTACCAGTCAATTTAACACTTTTTTTCATTAACATACATGAATTACTTTGCACTATACTGCCAAAGCTCAGGACAGACTGGAAATGATGGCTAAGCAGTTTGAGCAAAATAACTCAACTCTTGTGTCAATCGTAACAACCAATCACTGCGCAGACAGTTTCAGCAAAATAGGATGGTTAGTTACCTACTTAGTTTATAATTTCATAAACTAAACATTTGTGCCATGTATTTCCTTTTCAGTATGCTAAGAAACTCAAGATTTCATTTGGCTTTATGAACAATCACTTACACTCCATTTCTCAGTTTTCTATATTTCCTTACCTTTGCACAATTTTGTAAAAAATTCTTTTTAATTTTTTCTCTTATAACGTGCCTAAAAATTTTAAATTGTTTCATTTTTACAAATGTCATTTTAAACAGAAAATACAACTGATGATTTAAAAAGACATGACTTTTTTCATATATATAAATTATTAAAAATATTTACTTTTTAATAGTTTACCGTGATAAATTTCAATTTTTTCCCCTTCTTTGACTTTCCCATTCCTAGATTATTTTTTGCTGCATTCAAAAGAGTTTTTAATGTTTGAAAACCTATAAAGCAATCAGAACACTAATATCCTTATGTATTGATACTAACGTAAATGTTTCTAATTCAGAAGTCGACTGGACTTTCAGAATACGTTTCTGACTTGTTGGAACATAACTGTAAAAGGTTCTTGTTTCTGGGACTGTTGTGATTACATAACAAACGAATACTGATGTATTCTTCAGTCTCTTGAACATCTTTATTAAAACAGAAAATAAATATTATATTTTTAATATTGTCTTTGCAACAACTGTACATTTCAGAAGGTGTAACAATTTGATTGTTGACTGTCCTTTGAAGGCTTGCTTTAGTCAGTCCTTTTTACAGTTCCACCAATACCATCACATAAACTTCTTCTATGCTATGAGACAAAAGAATGCTATTCAGCTAAGATTTCAAAATCTTCTTGAGGTAATTTATAAAACTTTTTTTTTGTTTTTATACTGGGCTGAGTAATCATCAGAAAAATAAAACAATTGTTTAACTTATGGTTAACAGTATTTTACTTTATTTATAACTTGCTTTTGGAAGCAGAAGAATGATGCAGTATTGTGCTTCAAGTATTCACTAATCACATAGTTGCTTTGGCTTTGTAATTGTTCTTCTTTTTTAAAATGTATGAGAAATGGATATACTGTGGTATAAGATTTTAGCCAGTGTTATAATTGGATTTCATCCTGTATCACAAAAGGAAAATTTTGAGAGAAGTCTCTTATTACAATACATTCACCCTCCAACAAGTTTTCATTTTTAAAGTTGAGGAAATTAGTTTGTTTCTTTGGAACAAAATGATGCCGTTTTGGATAATTTAAGTTTTCAATGAGTTGAAAAATTTGATTAGTTAATTCACAACGGTCAACAGAAACCCACTGTTTGAAGATAATTTCAGAATCAAAACCATTCCACCTCTCTTGCAGCAATCTGAGTACTTCATTACTGCCTGGACATTTTTTACAGTGCGACAGCATGCATGTTTTATTTTCTATACATACCATGGTTGAAAGGAAAATTTTATGATCAAATTTCATTTTTAAAGCAGATAACATGAGTTTTACATTTTGGTGGTTTGCATACACAAAAAAAGAGTGAGGACCTGACTCATCATCCAGAACTCAAGATTTAGTTTTTAAATCAGCAAATTTTGAAAACAAAATTTTTAAATTATGTGTTTCTTAGACTGTTTTTCTTTGTTTGCCTGGCATTATTCAGCTGTGCTCATCATTCTAGTAAAAAGCTTGGACATATTTAATAATATATACATCAATTACATGACTGAGTTTATTTTCGCAGATTTGTGGCAAAATTCCTTTGTTTTAACTAAGTGTTTGGATTGACAAGCTAAATACTGACTAACACTAGAATCATTTTTAATTTGTTGAATGCTCCAGCTGCTTGGTAATAAACTTAAAATATTTATTTTTTCTCAGTTGATGTAATTGTTTCATCCATTGTTTTATCCTTTATTTTAACAATTAATTCTTCATATTCCCTACGAAAATCAGAATAATTTTATTGTAGTAACCTGGTTTCTTCTCTAGAAATATTTAAATCAAAGGAATTGTTTAATATACTGGTAACTGATTCAGCCATTTTTGTAACTTTAATTTTTAAAACTGGTTCCTCTGTACTGCTCCATAATTTTTTAACTTTAATGAGGGAAATACCAAGTGCTAAACAAGCTTTGTTCACAGACTCAACTATACCACATTGAGGCTCAAACATATCTTGACATTTCGGTTCACTTTCTGTATCATCTTGTGGTTTTTGTATTTTTTTTAAACATTTCGTACACAACCTCTGTCTGGAATTAATTTTAAATCTGGATTGCTTGCTGAAAGTTTAAAAGAAATTTCTTAACTGGTTTAGTGTGAGAGCTAAATAGGTCAGAACAACTTTTCCCATTAATATGAAAATATTTATTTGAATATATAGTTTTATGAAAAGTACAGATATTTTTTTGTTTCAGTATATCCACTTCTTAAAGATACCAATGTTATTTTCCGTTCAGTAAACTCTAAAATTTTGTGCAATATTGTAGATCTATTATACGAGGGTCATTTCATAAATAATGCACAAAAACGTTTTTTACTTACATTTTTTATTTTTACTAAAATATCTCTTTACATGCCTTCAATATAGTCTCCCTGCTTTCCAATGACCGAATCCCAACGAGTTGGAAGCCTTACTATACCATCGAGGATATCATCTTTGTTTATCTGTCGGATGGCTCGGGTAATGGCGGTAGAAAGCTCTTCCAGAGATTGAAAACGACGTCCACGCATAGGTTGTTTCAACTTT
>JAAAKQ030319720.1:0-10168 GCA_010016005.3 Zanna intricata
ATTACAGAAGTAATGGTTTAGAACTTATTTTTAAAAAATGTAATCGATTTGTACATTTAAAGAGAAATCATGTTTGATGATTGTATGTAAGTAAGCGTTTCACAAACGATGAATTTTGTAAGAGCTTTATTATGTATAATGACATTATTTTCTTGTTTACTGTGCTTAATGCTTATAAAGTTAGAATTATATTTATTTATAACTAAATTATACCACATATAATGTTGAACATGTTTATTTATGAAAGAGTTCTAATACATTTAGATTAGCACTGAAATGTATCACATAATTTTTAGATTTACAATTATTATTTATAAATCTAAGCGATATCAGGTTTTATGGTCATTAGCTATTAATAAATATCACTAGAATGTAGCCGATGTTATTTAACTTTGATGATCTCCAACTGGTTTGTTAAACATGACTTGGAGCACTGATATTTTGTTCTGACTTAACACAATTCAATTTTTAGTATTTTACTACTCAAGCTGTTTCAGATGTTGCAGAACTTTCAATGCATCAATTAGCTGTCTTAATCCAAGAAACTGTATAGATATTAGTATTACCCAAAATCAAATCCTAGTAATAGTAGTTTACTTTTGTATAGATTTGAATACTAGGTTGTGGATAACAGTGTTCTTTGGTTTTTTTTTACTTCTCTGTTTGAACCACTCTGTGTGTGAACGACCTTAAAGTATTACTTCAGAGGATGAATGATGATGATATGTATGAAAGATGAAGTATAATCTCGTACAGTCTCAGGTCGACCATTCCTGAGATATGTGGTTAATTGAAACCCAACCATGAAAGAGCACTGATATCCACAATCTAGTATTCAAATCCATATAAAAGTAACTGCCTTTACTAGGATTTTAACCTTAGAACTCTCGACTTTGAAATCAGCTGGGATTTGTAATGGTGAGTTTATCACTAGACCAACTGATGGATTAGTTCTATGGTGGTTGGGTTTTAATTAACCACACATCTCAGGAATGGTCGACATGAAACTGTATAAGACTACACCTTAATTTACATTCATAAATATCATCCTCTGAAATAATACCTTTCGGTGGTTCCAGAAGCTAAATAAAAAAAGAAAGAGCTATCTCGGATGTTGCAGATCTTTCAATGAATCAATTATCCAGGAAACTATATAAATATTAATACTGACTACATAGAATTTTACTCCATTTTTTTTTTCATTTTTATTATAATATAATGAATTAATTTTAAACTTAAAAATACAAGCAATCTAACTAAAATCATTTCATAAAATGGTAGGCAGAAGTTATTAGGTCTTAATACAGTATAACCTAATTTATTTGGACTAGGAGGACTGGATGTGATCTACAAGTACATGAATTAAAGTCTAGATAATCTGGAAAAGTCATAGTTATTGAGATAGCAATATCTATGTAGCGTAAATATAAAAAACCTATCTGAAATAATTTTTAATGTACATATTAATGATAAATTCAAATTCTATTTATGATTAAATTTAAATCTTGTTTCACACCAATTAAAAAAGAAAAAATAGATCGGCAAAATAAGGAATCGGTCAACGATACAGTTACTATATTTCTGACATTTTTCTGAATGACAGATGAGTTAGTTCAATGTACTACATGGATAAAACAGCTTACCCTTGTATATAAACGCATGCGACTACATAATATATCAATTATCTAAAGTCTAATTATTAGAATAAATAAGAAAACATCTAATCCTCTGATTTAAAAAAAAAGAAATACCATAACAATGTAAAAATAAAATTACTTGTCAGAATTTAGAAAGTTCAGCTAATGTGCAGGATGGGAATTGATTGCTGGACTGGCGATCAGCTTCTTTCTATGTTTGATATCCATTGTACACTACTCCTTTCACAGTACTATTAGCAGTATCACTTAACTTAACTGAAAACATTTCTTTGAGTGTTTGATCAGCTCATTGTAGAAAACTATATTCCTTCCCAGCAACATTTGTAAGTGTAGCAAAGGGATGTATAAATCAAAACACAATTTGATGAAGCAAAAACTGTAAAAAGTCCTAAAAATAGTTTTAATGGATCCCATCACTTAGATAATGATAATTAAACAATACACTTGCAGAATTCCTTTTAATATATAAGACAGCATTCGTTAACCATGAAATGACTAATTATTACATCAATTATCTCCTTAAAAAAACATTGTTTATTACAAATATAACACAAACTTATGGAACTGTTTCTGGACCTGTTTAGTTTACCATAAAATGATAAAAATGTAAAAATTTACATTATTTATAAACTTACAAGTTGTTTTGAAAAGAGGAAACAAGTTGTTTTGAAAAGAAATGGGAAACGTTTTTCTACACAGTTTGCATAAGCTGTATATATGTATGACTGCACATATGTTGTGCTATGGAGCAGTGATGTACCATGTGAATTTTCAGCGAAATTGTATTATAAATATGGTGACTGACTATTATTGTAAATATAGTGAATAAAGAATTTTGCTGACTTAATTTTTGTTGTCATACTCCTGTTTCAGCCATTCATGCAATGAATACTTATGTTAGCAGTCCAAAGAAATATACTGACAAGAGAAAAACAATTTGCATACCTGCAAATGTTGAAGCTGTTTTGTGAACTGCGACATGATCATCTCAAAGTCATTTGGGATTGCTCAACATATTGTGTACAAGTTAACAAAAAATAGGGATAAAAAATCTGAACTTTCATCTTTAAATTATATTTTGTTAAGTTATGTGATTCAATTTTATCCAAATTGTACAGTAGAAATGCAAAAACAACATTTCACAAAGCTGAAAGCCAAACCGATACTTATGATTGTGAATTCTTTTGCTAGGGCCTTCATGACATCTAAGGAAGTTATGATGAATCAAAATATGAAAACATTCATATAAAATATTACATGAAAAAATACTTTATGAATATCCAAAAAGCTCAAAAATATACACTTTAATTGTCAGGAGAAAGAAAAAATACCACATATGAATGTGTTACAAAATATTAATCAAAAATGTTCAATTAGCCAGTTCAATTATTTCTTCAACATATTAAAAAAAAAAAATAATGTAATAAATTTTAATGTTATTGATTAAAATATACAATATTTATATCTTCTGATTCATGAATTTTTTTTTTTTGAATCAGAAAAACTGAATTTTTTTTTGTTGTTTATTTTATTAGGTTTGTCCATCTGTAAGATTAGTATGCGCTGTTTGTAAGCTACAAATAAAAACTTCCTCTCGATGGTTTTTCCGGATAGAAGAGCTCCATTGCATTACAGTATCCTTGATAATTTTAAATTCGATAATGTTATTGGATTAACTGAAGAAGAAACAAATTCAATTACGAATGTCAAACGGAAATAAAAGTGCAACTGCATCAAAAAAATTAAAACATCAAATAAAAGTTTTTCATAATTATTTATATTTTAATTAAATAATATATTTTTGTTGATTTTTTTTTAAACATCTCTAACGAAAAAACTTAAAAAAAAATTACCAATCTGTATACTTTTACATTATAGCTACAGCAGCCTATACTGCTAAAGCTGGAAAAATAAAATTTAAGTTTCATGGCTTGAGAAACTTTGAAAATTATTCAAATTTTCTTTCCAATTTATGAATGTCAGATGAAGCACATTTTTACTTAAATAAGGTCTTATAAATAAACAAAATTTCTGATTTTATGAATTAGAAAATCCAAAACAGTTTTACAAGCAATCTCTCCACAAAAAGATAATTGTTTGAGGAGTCTCATCCCAGGGAATTACTGAAACATTTTGTTTGAAAGTGCAAACAGTACATCAGCACAAAATGCTTGCATCTCTATTGGTGTAGTACAATAGTTGTTTGAGTATTATGCCATGTAAAGAAATAGAGACATTCTATGACCAGCATTATCTCAACTTTTAAGTGATGAATACTTTTAAAGGTGTTTTTATTATACGGATCACAAGAATAAACCTTGAAAGTATTGATTAACCCAAAAGACACTGCTGAACTCATCCCAAACATTACAGTAGAAATATTGTAGAAAGTTGTGAATATCTTCAACAACAGGCTTCAAAAATGACATTTGTGAGAGGTACACATTTGAAGGATATTTTTTAAGATGTAATAGTCATAAGGTAGGTTGTAAATGGCAAATTTTGTTCTTAAAACTAATCTTTTTTTCTTTTTTGTTTAACCTCCGGAACCACCGTTAAGGTATATCTTCAGATGATGAGATGAATGAATTGTAGCGTGTGTGAAAAATGCCATGCCATGCCTGACCGGGATTCGAACCCGGGACCTCCGGATGAAAAACTGAGATGCTACCACTCAGCCACAGAGGCCAGTCTTAAAACTAATGGAAATAAAACTAATTAAATAAGGATTATAAGTTTTTCTTTTTCCTCATTAAAATTTCCCATCTCTTGCCTCACCAATATAATTTCAGATGTAAGTGTTATCAATTAACTGAATTGACAAATAAACATAAACAATAGTAGCGCCATATAATGGACAAACTGAGCAATAATCAGTTTAATTAAAAAAATAGTATGGTGCATTAATTTCATACATAAACACTTTAAGTAAATTATCAAACAATATCAGCCTATATATGGTTCTAAATGAAAAACTTTTCTATTAATTTAACAAATAATTTATAAAATAATTTTCAATTGAAAACTATAAACAAAAAATTAGTATAATTTTTAACAGAAACTTATATAAGCTTGAAAATTCTAAAATACAAATAAACATAATATAAACTTGAAAAAAAAAATAAATAAAATTGACTAAAAAAAAAATATCTGCACAAAAATTGAAAAATAGTAATTTTTAAATTCTTTTATACAAATGACAAATTGGCATCAAATTAACAACTTATTAACACTTAATTTAAGGCAGACTAAAAACTCAAGGTGGCCTCCATAATGCAATTGGTAGCATTTTGGCGTTTCATCTGGAGATCCCAGGTTTGAATCCCGGTCAGAAATGACATTTTCACACACACTACAAATCATTCATCTCCATCCGCTGATAAAATACCTAAGGGTGATGCTAGAGGTTAAAAAAAAGACTAAAAACTCAAAATCTAAAGAATCAGAAAAAACCTCTTAGTGTAAATTAAAAAAAAAAAAAAATGGTTATGTATTCTGAAAAAAATTTATGGAATAGCTGCTTTGATGTTGGAGGGACAGGTGGATGAGAAAAATTGTGCAGGCAAGCAACATTTGGAATATGTAAAACAAATTGTTAGGGATGTAGGAGGTATACTGAAATGAAACGACTGGCACTAGATAGGGAATCTTGAGTAGCTGCAAGAAACCAGTCAAATGATTGAAGACAAAAAAAGTATTTAAAATTTGGAGAGGTCTAAAAAAATTACAAAAAACAGCATGCACAAAAGTGAAATATTTGGGATATACTGAAAAACAACTGGGACTGAATCCAGAGAAATGATGTAAAACGTCTGCTAATGATAGTAAGCTAAGGTTCCTTGGAAAACAAAATATATTGGTGATGGGGAAAGAGTTTCTTTATATTCTTCTGTAAATGGCTTCAGGGTCGAAAAACTCTGGTAATATTAATCAAATCTGGAATTACTGGGTACTTTTGAAAGGTGACATATAACTGAGTATTTTTAGAAAGGTATAATTTTATTAATTTATTTAAACATTATTGTATCTTGAAAATGAGTGAAAATAAGGAAGAAATTAGACACATTTTGAAATTTTATTATAAAAAAAGAAAGGATGTGGCAATTAATTCTGTTTAAAAAAAATTTGTGATGTTTATTGGCATGATGTGGTATCAGATGCACAAAGTTGCTACAACCATTACCAAATATACCAGTCTGGAAATTTAGATGTCAATGATGCATCTCGCTCTGGTCAGAAAATGATTTAAAAAATCAATATCATGGAAAAATTGGAAAAATCAACAAGACAATCATGAGAATTAGCCATCTTGATATCACGAACTAGAATCTACCATAAAATAATTTTAAACAATTTGAAGAGACCTGGATGAAAAAACCTTGATGTTTGGCTTCACATGACTTAACAATGAAAAATTTAATAGATCAAATTTCCATCTGTAAATTCTTGCTAAAACAGAACAAAATTGTGAAATGGCTCATTTTAGATGATGGAAGACTGATGATATATAATAATGTCATATATGAAAAAGATTATGGTTGTAGCCAGATGAAGCTCTCAAACAATAAAAAGGTCAGGATTGATGACAAAAAAATGTGCATGCGTGAGCGTGTGCATGTGCATGTGTGTGTGTGTGTGTGTGTGTGTGCCCGTGAGAATTATGGGATTAAAAAGGAACTGTTCCCTCTTGAGTTGCTACCACCTGTTCAAATGATTGATTTCAACCTCTAATGTCAACAACTGGAAAGATTACACCAAGCAATCAGAATTGATCAATATAGATAGGAAAGGTGTCATCTTCCATCATAATAACACTAGACCCCACACATTCTTGGTAACCCACTGAAACCTGACAGAGCTTGGCTAGAAAGTTTTGATGCATTCTCCATATACTCCTAATCATGGACTGTTAGACTAACTTTGCTTCGATTTCTACAGAACTCTCTTAACAGTATAAATTTGGCTTCAAAAGAGACCTATGATAATGACTTACCCTTTTCATCCAGAAAACACAGAAGTATGCGGTGACGGGGTTATGATTTTACCTTAAAGATAGCAGAAGGTAGTCAATCATGACATATATTTGATTTAATGAATGTCATTTGAAACATAAAGAAATTCTTGTTTTAAGTTTGAATTAAAATACAAAGAAATTTTAGCAAACTTCTTAAAATAACAAAAACAGCTAGGCAACTGTGATTGAATGCAAGTTTAATCGTTAGTAATTATACAGAAAAAATGAAACCTGATAACAGTAGCTTCTAAGATAACCCAAATTGTAATTGATTTATTAAAATTACATTCAAATAAAGACTTACAAACAGTTCAATGTTATGGTTGACTAATATTGTTAAAAAATATAGTAAATAACATCAAAATAGGTTAAAAAATCAATCAATACTGGCATCTGTATGTTAATGAAGGCCATTAAGAAGAAAATAAATATACGGTGATGAGAAATATCACATTTATATATAAATCAAATAAAGAATTGTCAGCATTTCATATCTAATCAAAAACGGCACTCAGAAAACTGTGATAATATTCCAAAATACAATTCATACATATATGAATGTAATCACAATATATAATAATGCTTTGAGTTAAGATAACAAAAAAATAATAAAATGAATAAATATTGATAATATTTTTCTGATAAATTATTATACAGCTTTAAATAGATCTATTAATATTTCTATTCTTAAGCACTTTAGATACAAGTGCCTCTATTTTAAATTCCATAACAAACCATTTTATAATAAAAATAAATATATTTCTTGCTCTGCACTGTTTGTGAAACAAATAATGATGAAACCAGTGGGAATGGTGATGCAAATAGTATAGAAACCAATCTTTCTTAAGGCACTCATAAAACATAAAAAAGACGCTGCCCAGACTGCTTTCTCTGATGATAATAATGGGCGATGTGAATAAAAATCAGTAATTATTTTTCTTGACTGTTTTTTTTAAAAATTACGTATGAATGTGAGAATAAAATTTAAGAAATTGGTATACTTTTATGAAATCAGCTATTTCATTTCCTTTTAAATAATTGTTGATAACTACATAAAAATACTGATCCAGTGTAAGTAATTTCTTAAAAGGGTAAGAATTAAAGGGACAAAATACCTATTCTTATAAGAAATTTACTTCAGCGATGGAATTTGAGTGAGGAGATTTGACATTTCTAGAGCACTGAATTCAGAGTTCAGTGAGAAATAAAAGTTGAAGATATATAATTATAAGGGGATAGAGACCTTCACAACAATATTTACAGAAAAATTGTAAAAAATGTGGCAAAATTAGTTATAGGTGATTTGGTTTTCTTTTTCAAATTTTTGATTTTAAGAAAATCCGATGTCTTAGGATAAGCGGTTCCTCTACCATATCCTCTAGTAGACGTGATGTTGGAGGGGGGAATTTTGATAATTGAAAAGATGCAAATGATATCCCAGGTCAATACACAGGAAATAAGGATTCTCTGGACCCCCAATGAGTTCAGTACGTACTACAGTTAGTGACTATTTGATTGGTGAAAAAAATATTGACTATTTGCCTGAAAGAGAATCTAACACATGTCACTTTTTACAGGCTGATGAAAGACCAGAACATGGAGGCTAGACATAAATAACTAACATGCCAGTGTAATGTGGTGGGTTAAAAATCAACATTGCCTTATTGATTTTTAAGGTCCAGATCTCTAGACCAACCTTACAATCAGTTGGCATTTATGAATGTTTGTGATAGAAAATATTACAAAAAGAAACAGTACATCAGTCTAATTCAATGCAAAGAACTGCTCTGTTTTGAAGAAAAACCAATTAGTTGTTCATTGACATTTTCTTACTAGAAGAGATAAACAAAAAAAGGGGAGGAGAATTATTATCGAAGCAGAAAATGGAAATGTTTCTTTGATAACTTGCAGACCCAGGCTTTTAAACTGGAGTGGATAGAAGATTTTGGTTTTGGTGTTCACTGGATGACAGTAAGTAAAAATTTGATTATGTTTTGGAAAAAATAACATAAGAAGCAAATGACTGGATTCATTTCCTGCAAAATACACAGGAAGTTAAAAAAGGGAAATTTATTTGGCGTTCAAGGTTTAAGATGCTGTTAAGTGCAAGGTGCCATAGATGGCATTCATATTGAAATTAGAAAACCGGCACATTTTAGTGACTGTTATATCAATAGCAAGGGTTATGCGAGTATTAATGTGCAGGTATAATTTGTGATGCACACAAGAAGGTAAACCAGTGTTGATGCTTCATGGCCATCATCAGTCATCAGGCTCTTTCCATTTTTGTATGAACAAATTTAAACATGCAGGCTTATGTATGATACATAGGCACTGTCAGCAATTTCTTAAAGAAAAGCAATTTCTTAAGAGAAACTTTTACTTAAAAGTAAACTACATGCAAACTCTTAAGAGAAACTTTTTTGAATAAGTAATTACTTTTTTTTAACAAGTAATTACAAATCAGTATTAAGTACAGTTTATTCACATCACCCAATAATGTCACTCCATGAGGTGAATAAAGTGAAAGTGTCACTTGTCAGGTAAAATATATTAGATATTTCAGAAGAATCGGTGTTCTCATACATTACTGGGTTATGAATTACAAAAAATAAAAAAAATATTGTGGCCATCAGTTAATAATAATAATAAATGTGAAATCAATTAAAAAATATATATATATAAAATTTTTTAACTTTTAATGATTTATTAAATAATTTGAAACAATTAACAGGACAAGGATATGGTTTAAGTACCATATAATAATAATAAGTATTAAAATTAATGTATTATGATGAAAAGAGAACTTTTTAAAGTTAGAATGGGCAAGAATGAAAAAAGAGAGAAAAATAAAAGACAAATAACTACTACAAAAAGAGATAGATTGAGCAACAATTAACTACAAGAAGAAAACAATTGAGAAACAGTGGCAGAAATAATTTTTAGAACAGAGTAGAAAGTTTGAAATCAAGATATTCTGGAAAATAAAATAATATCTGGAACAACAGATGTTTTGAAATCATTACATTTGAGTGAATAAAGAGATGGGTTGGCTGCAGGCCTGGAAGTATGTTTGTGATAACTTTTTAAAGCGTTACAAATGAAGAGTACATCATCAGTGTATTCCATTTTCTGATATAAGTGCAATGATGTTCAGTTCTGTAGTACTTTAAGTACGAGAAGCTGTTCTGCGAGTACTATGTGAACAGGAGCAAACTAACATTATTCATTTATAAAGTGTAAGCTACTTCTATTTGTAAACATTAAAAATAAATAGTTCTTGAAAAAAGTGACTTTGTAGTTATAATCTCACACTGACAAACATAATTAATCCTTAATTTTATATTCATTTTCAAAATTTAATGTAAATTTCATTGTAGAATTAGAATTACTTTTTGTGATTCTACACAATAATATACTTATAATTTACTTAAGTAAATTATAATTTACTTATTTTGTAAATACATATACGATATAATCAATAAATGTATATTTT
>JAAAKQ030319720.1:14836-26610 GCA_010016005.3 Zanna intricata
ATTTTTGGATTTATATGGATAAAATCGGTCGACTAATTAAAGCTAAAAGATAAAACACCAAGTGAAAAAATAATTAAAACAGATACATGATAAATCATTGGCAGGTATTTTTCGCATATTTTTTATCGACCATATATTATCGATATGTATTCTTCACATATATTGTAATCAAACGTAAATTGTCGTGAGAGACAAATGTAATTGTCATTATCGAGAGACTGTCTGTATCCTTTGTCAATCGCTTTAAAGGATGCCAGATTAAGCCACAAAAATTCTTCCCTTAATGATTCAAATCTCCCTTTAATAACTGTTGTGTAACAGTATAACATACCTTTATTTTTAATAAATTTCCAGTTGCAAGAATTCTGTGAAAAATAAACATTCCTACCTCAATTAAATTTTATATTTTCATTATTGCTTATTTAATTATGATTTGTTTTTAAAAAAAGTATGTAAAGCTTAGCCTGGAAGAATGAAATAAAGCTGATTGACTACTTTGGCTAAAAATTTGACAAATTTAAATCCAAAAGCAGAAACTTACAACAAATAATTATCAAGCAACTGTACATATTATACGGAAATATTTAAGAATTTAAGTGCATTAAAATTATTTAACAAAATCTTCTCAAAAGAATTCATATTAATAATACACATGAGCAGCTGGAAGTGTTTTCATTATGCTCGCCAAATATAATTGCATGAGCAAAAAAAAAATCAGCAAACATCATAGACACTGAGCAGGAAAAGAAATCAGCAAACATCATAGACATTGAGCAGGAAAACTGTATAAAGGTATTAAATGAAATTAAAGTAAGAAAAATAATATTTATATTCATTCAAGTAACTTAATGTTGTAATATTATAATGTACGATGCTTTTCTTTTTACGTGTTGTCCACTCTGTTATGTTTCTTGTGCTTTTCATATCAAAACGTGTGTTTTGGCACATTTCCCAAGAATATTTTGTACATCTCTCTCAAATGCACATACGTATGTTGGCACTTACCTTTCTTTAGCGACAAAATTTTAATAAACTTATTTATCTGTTTTTGTTGAAAATTTGTCCCGCCAAGACATCATGAGCGTACGGGTATACGGGTAAGCAAGGCTTTACGTTTTGCCCAGATTACTTTTTATTTTATGCGTTTGTAACTATTTTATCTTTGTAATATGAGTACTTTTCTTAATGGCAAACACTTTTAAACCTATCTTCCTTTTAACACCATAATGGTTGTTATCACTTTGTTTCTTGTGCGACTATTTTTAATTTTCTTTTACAAATATTTCTAAAATCTGTTTCAATTAATTGAATAGCATGTTTTTTGGCTTAAAAATAACCCCTCTGGATCATTAGTCTTACAATTTAATAAAAGAAGTGAATTATTATTTATTTGGAACAGTTTTTCTTCCGGGTTTAGTTCAGAGTGTTCTTTGGTGGTTGGGTTTCAATTCCTCATTCATCCTCTGACGTAATACCTTACGGTAGTTCTGGAGGCTTAACAGATAAAGAGAGGGTTAAAGAGAGGGTTTAGTTCAGAGTCTTTTGACTCTCTCATAATCTCTTTCTCATCTATTTGCTTATTTACTTCTGTTTTATATTTCTCTTTTTGATTATCTGCTTATTTTTCTTCATTATAATTTTACGCCACCTTTTCAGCATTTCTAAAAAATAAACATGATGTTTCACATTAGTAAAACGCACTGTTGGAAATATGTAAGCATATTGTTAATGTGTATGCTCGATTTCAGGGCAGTCCATCCTATAACAATATGAGCTACATATAATATTCTCTAAATTTATTCTCTTTTATAAACACTACTTATTGATTATAGTAGTGAAACACCATCTTTATGTGTAAGCCTTAAACAGTTGACAGCTCTTTTACACTCAGAATAATAAAATTCATGCAGTTTTAATATACCTAAAAGAATCTTCTTTTCTCATGTGTATTGCAGACAGCTTTTTTAAATAAAAATAAACACATCTACTTTTTAAAAATCTCTCAAAGCATTCTAATTTAATACATACCTCAAATTTCAAAGTATTTAAATTCGTAAAAAACAAACTATGTGAATTATTAAATAATATTTAATTTTATGTTATTATTTATGTTATTTATTTTAATTTTATGTTATATTTCTTGAACTGTACTAATCATTTGTTTCATAGAATATTTTTGTTGTTTTTGAAGTTAATATGGAATAAATGCAAACATACTAACTTCACTAAAGCAAACACACACACACACACACACACACGCACACACGCGCACGCGCACACACAAACACACACACCACATGTACACATATCAAATCTTACAACAAATCATGCATAAATATGGGGCTATTTATAAATTAACTTCAGGTCAAGTAATAAAAATAACCAAAATAAATTGAATAGAATTTACTATACATTAAAGTTTTTTTTTGTTATTTTATTACTTATTGTCACAGTCCCCCCAAATTAAAGCATTTGTCACTTTGTGACACTAGCTTGTTATTCTCTCTTCAAAGAATACCATCATACCATCCCACAAATACCCATTAATTTCACTGACTCCATCCACGAGTTCATCAATGATTATTAAAATGTTGAATAGGCAGCAAATTCTTCAATTTTGTGAACAAATGAAAATGAGACAAGTATCAAATCAGAGATACAAGGGAGATGGTCAATAAGCAGCCACTTAAACTTGTTTAGTAAACTCTCAGTGCCGGCAGCAGCACGAGTTCTTGTAAAAAAAAAAGATCCTCTTCATTAGCCTTCTGCATGATATATTCTGCATTGCTTTCCTAAGCTTTCTCAACATTCCACTATAAATGTTAGAATTATTGTTGTATAAGGCTACACATAAATTCCACCAAAAAAAATTCCTTTTAAGATCCCAAATCACGGTACCCACTTTTTTTTTGTTTCAACTGGTTTGACTGTATTTTTTTTTTAAATGTTCAATGAGTATATGTGCATCCGCTATTTGGACTATTCTTTTGACGATATCAATAAACCAAACTCCTGAGAAACTATACCATCAACTAATTCACTACCTTTATTCTGGTACTGCTAAGGTCAATATGCTTTTCCCATTCCTTTTGTCTTGAGAGCATTTACAATACTCTCAGTCTGTTGAAAACAATCTCAATCTGTCTTAATGATTCCATAAAGAAAGGACCTCAAACTTTGAGGAAAACTTCACAAAGTTCAGTAATTATAAAGGAGCATTTATCACAAAAGGCATGTTTAATTTTTTAAGTTTTATTACTTAATGGAATGTCTTGCCTTTTTCCTTCCTTGTTATACACGTTAGTCTGCTCTTCCCAGAATTTATTGCACCATTATCTTTCTTTACAACTACATAATTTTGTACACTACCAGGTACTTCCATTTGGCTAGGAACCCAGCAGAAACTGAAATGTGTTCTGCGGTTAGTAACAGGTGCGCGAATGTCCAGATTTATCGGACAAGTAGTAAATAGGTTGATAATGATGCTTAAGAGAACTTATCACATCACACAAAAGAATACATGTGAATCCTTCTGCGATGTGATGAAGAGCATACAATTCAAAATTAAATATACTGAGAGAGAGAGAGAGAGAGAGGGGGGGGAGGTCATATAAATTCTGATTCCAGCAAAGAGGGTTAGATCATTCTGTCCTCCTACATTTTTTTTTGTGACCTTTACATCTAAGTTCATCTATAAAAGAAGCTAGAAAAATTCCTGTCAAGACATCAGATTCATCGGTTTTTTATACATTGTGAGCTGAGAAAGAAAGTTTCCACGGCAGATCCATACACAAGTAGGCAAGGAATAAAACGGGTAGTTCAATTTCAAGTGTGAAAAATGTTGCTAAGCTCAAACATTCATCAATGCTGTTAATTGTGAATGCTTTATATACCTATGCAATTTAATTCATTTTGACATTTGTATATATATATATATATACATACTTAGGAACAATGGTTTTTATTTTTACTTTTTTATTTCCATTTTAAGCATCTCTCATCATTATAAAAATATAAGTTTTGTATATTAATTAAAAAAAGCTGCACTTACTTTTTAATTAATTTTTACTTTTTATTAATCTATTTTTTAATTACTTTTTTATACATAAGTTAAAAAAGACTTTTAATTTATTCATATAATTATACTTTTATATTGACGTATGTGTGTTGACGGATATTATAAAACAGATAACTGAAGACAAAGATACGGCTTAAAAATAAAATTAACTTCTTTGCTCAATACATTATTTTTATCGTTAAAATGATAAAACAATTATCAATAAAATTAAAAAAAAAAAAATGCAGCATTACCTTCTTCCTGTGATGATTTCCTTTTAAGAATAGAAACAGGCATGGCATGTTGCGATACTGTCCCGGAATTTATATCTTCACTAAGAGATGATTTCTTTTTGAAAGTAATAACTGGACGTACTTGTCTAGAACTATTGGGCGGTTGAAACTGGTCATGTAGCACATGATCAGATCCAGCAACCTGATCTAATGCAATATCACTGGAATTCAAGGTAACACTGCTTTGACGATTAGTAACATCATTATTTAGTTCAATAATTTCAATAGTGTCACTATTACTATTACTACTATTATAAAAAGACATCTGTCCATTGACATGATGAACACTGTGAATGACAACAGGTGATGGTCCTCCTGGTGTAGCTACAGCAGTAGCAGTACCAGCAGTTGTCGTTGGTCCATTACTCATAGTTATAACAGAGGGTGTTACATTATTTGATGTCAATGGTGCACTGGTTATGTGTGATGTTGATATTAATGACAAACGATGAGAACTGTAAAAGAAAAAAGTAAAGAAAAATTATTCTTAACATCTTTTAACTGATAAAAAGAAAGCCAATAACAGGTTAACAAAGTAACTGATCAATATCTGAAGTAACTGATAAATCAACACAGCTTAGCTCCGGTCGTCGAATGATGACAAATTCTGTCCTCTACTGCAAGTTCTGAGATTGTTGGGTTGCAACCGTCTATTTCTGCTACTATTACTCATTTATAGTTTTAATTTTTGTAATTCAGCAATATTATAGTTACCACTCACAGATAATATTAATATTAATCTGTGTAAGAAACAGTTGATATGACTGAAACTTATTCCACGATCTTCTAGGGTGGAATTGAAACTGATCCTGATTTTCTAAAAAATGTTATTACTGATGATGAATCTTATATTTGAGTACATGACAAAAAGAAGAACTTAATGAAGATGACTACAATCGAAAAATTGAGTTCTATGACAATATGAACAATATTTGTGCAGATCCCAATTTATTAAACAACATTAGCTTTTAATAAAGAGGCCTCATTTTTTTAAACAACTACGTAAATCACAATAATTATCAATATTGGACTGATATTAATCCACACAGGTATCGTGAGGCACAAACACAGTATGCAGACAAAGCAAATGGGTCAGTATTGTTGGTGGACGATTGAAGAGGCCTATATTTATTGATGGAAATTTAAAGCAATGAAATATGAGGCTTTAAGGTGAGAAATAATAGGATCCTTTTTATTTTTTTTGTAAAAACTGTGTATGCTGCTGTCTAACAAGAAATTATTCATAATCTTACTGCAGAAGGATGAATGTGACTGCAGGTTGCAACAGGACAATGCCATTTGCCATACATCTTGCTCTACTATGGATATCTAGGATACTAAAGGATCTTTTTAGTGGAAGAATCATTTCAAAAGGATTTTGGCCATCAAGATCTCCTGATCTCACTAGTCCAGACTTCTTTCCATGGGATTACCTAAATGAAATTGCTTATAGAAGGAATCTACACTCTGCAGGAATTGAAGATAAACATTACCAATCCCATCCAGGAAACAGACACGGGTACAGATAACAAGAGTAACCAGGAACATGGTCAAATGTATTTACAAGTGAACAGAAATGGATGGACATCATTTTCAACTTCTGTAAATTATTAAGTGTTTATTAATAAACTATTGTTTAGACTAAACTAAATGATGGGGCCTCTTTTAATATGGACATTGTATATACAATTATATTGTTTATTTTATACACATTTACAGAATTAATTAATGAAAGATACATCAAAGCACCAGTATTTTCCATAAATTCCCTAAAAATCTTTCTCTAAAAATCTATAACTTCTAATTTGATGTCTTCTAATTTACAATTTAGGTCTTATTATATTTGGATTTGTTTAATTTCAGATTTTTATATCTGAAATATTTTAATTTTGATGTTTCACTTTAAATTTTGATAATCATTAAATTAAATCAATATATCGTTTACTTCAACTGAAATTCAGCCACATATTTTCCACATCAATAATATTGTAGCAGCTGCATAAAACTGAATTTGAAAGATATATTTTAAATCTTTCTTTTTTGTTAAAGTGTAAATACTACCATGAGACTGATCATGTAGAAGTAAATAAAGGAAAGAGGGCTTTTGCTGCAGACCGATTTTAAGTTGTTTAATCCATATAACACTTGCACACTGCAAGTGCTTCTAATCAGCTAAAAAAGAACAAGTATTTTGCTTATAATAACCAATAAGAAGTTAATGAGATTTACAATTATATGGACAATTTTCGAGAACTGCAATTTTAGATTACCATACCAAGCATTAATGAACAAATTTTTTTTACTTAGGGTTGCTTGTTATCTTAACTTAGTAATTTTTATAAAAAATTCTACTTCTCCATAACAGATTTTTATTATAAAAAAGAAAAGAAAAAGAAATTAAAAATATAAAAATACATGTATACTATTTCAGTTACTGAAATAAAACAGAGGACTAGTTTGCTGCTTTTAGAACATCTTGATAGTTTATCAAACAGTTGTTTTGGAAACCATATTAAATTTACTTTTTTAAATATAAATTAAACCTTTTTTAATAATTTAAATTATCTGTGTATATATATATATATATATATATATATATAATGTTTATAAATAATTTCCCTACCTGAACTGACTATCTGAATATGTTTAAATTCTAATGAACTTTGACTATTATTCAATAATAATTAAAGCTATAGAATTATGCATATTTCCAGTACTGAAATACAAAGAGGAAACTGTAAAATATCAAAAAAGTAAAACTTAAAAAACACTTACAAACATTTACGAGCAATTAATTACATTTTCAATGCTAATTATGCTGATCACATAAGTAAAAAAAAATATCATATCTAGAAAATATCTCAGTTTCACTAATCAAATGTTAACAATTAAAATAAATTATATTTAAAATATATATATTAGAAAAACAGCAAAACATATAAACAGAACAATTAATATCTGATCATGTTGGTTTATTGTAAATATTGAATTCGATAAAATTTTTCAAAATTAATACTTAAATATATGGCAGGAAAACTACTTCATAAACAATGCAACCGACTGCAGTACCAAGAGAATAATTAATTTTCTTTCAATGAATGAGATTGCAAACATCTGATGCAAATTAAATTTTTTTTTTCTGATAATTCAACTCTGAAGAAACAGAAATATCCATAGAAGTATTCATCAGAGATTATAAAAAATTAAAAGTAATCAACAAAAAAACTGAGAACTAATTGAAAAAAATTTTCATTGCTATTTTCTGTTACGTGTATATTTAAAAAAAAAAAAATTTACCGCTATTTTTTTTAATATTTATATATTTTCTAGAATTGAAAATGTTTTTTTTATATTTTACTAACATAATAAGAATAATTAAATTTTTGTTTATTTTATTTATGGGATTAATATATTATCTTCAAAAAATGTATAGAATTTTATTACAGTACCACTAGAATGTATAATTAATTTGTGCATAGAAAAAAGTGTATGGCCTTCAGCCCTTAAAACAGCAGTTATAAAACCGATCTTTAAAGCTAAAGGATAAAAGATAAGCAACAAATTATAGATTGATTTTGCTTCAAATTTAATTAAGATCTCCAAAAAAATAACACATAAAAGAATTTATGACTTTCTGACAATGTGAAATTATATCAGATAAAAAGCATGGTTTTATAAAAAAAAAAAAAAAAAAAATAGGGATAAAGAGTATGCTCTGGGTAAAATAATAAATACAATAATGAAAATCAAAATGAGGGATTTTCATGTACAAATCTATCTACATATATTTCTATAAGATTTTATACTACTAATACAGAATGAATACAACCTGAGATTAAATAATTAAGCATGTTCGTAAATGTTTTTTAATATTTAAGTTTTCCTTTTTTAATATTTTACAGTTTTCTCTTTGTATTTCAGTACTGGAAATATGCATAATTCTATAGCTTTAATTATTATTTTATAAGTAATAAATAAATATTTTATTTTGATTAATATGTAAAAATTGTGATAAAACCTTGGGTCAGGACATAATCACAAAATACACACAATTAACACAAAATAAAATATAGATATAAAAATTCCAAATAAAATTATTTAAAATATAACATGAAATAATTTTAAGATAAAAACATGAAGATACTAAAAAAAATAATTTACAACTCTGAAGATATAAATTAATTTTTTGAGCACAGATTTATGGAGACACTGAATGTTGAAACTTGTGTTCTTGTTTTAATTTTTTAATTAGTATTATTTAAAAATTCATCTGCAGAATAACATTACTTACATAAATTAATATTGAATTTCAAACTTAAATGTACCTTTTAACTGAATTTGAAATAAATTACTCAGAAAATTATTTAAATAGTTCGGTAATCGGTTAAAAATGGCAAATAGAAGTGTAATAACATTTTTTTCATAAGCCAAAGTATTTTGGTTATACGTTACTCTAAAAACAGTTCTATTGCCTGGATAGTAGTGAGAAATATAAACATAAGGATAATATAAACATTCAAAATTTTCTAAATATCACTCTACATGATTTATACTTACAGATGCCAATAAATGATAAGATGGCCCATTTTTTAATTTTGAAAACTCGTTTAATCTTTTGAGGATCCATCAACGGATAAAATATTTCACAAATGGTAACATACATAAGGTAATAAATATTTAAAAATGATTATAAGCTTAGCAACTTATTAAGGAGCTTCAAAGCAAATAGAAAAATGATATTTTGAAGAAGCAGAGATCTCTGCAAAATTACTTAATAGAAATAAAAAGTACAAAAGTATATACAAAAATTAATTCAAACAAAATAATTATGTTTTCTACTGTGAGAATGAAATTTACTGAACTAATTAACATTGACATTATTTTTATATGATACAGTACCACCTTCTTCTCCCCACACTCTTTGTAATATTGTAAATAAACAAAAAGAAAAATAACTTGTATACTGTACCCAGATTTATGCCTAGGTGATGACTCTCTTGAGCTAGAACTTAATAGAGACGGGGACGATGCGACTTTCTTTGGTATTCTAGAAATAGGTGGCGAAGGAGTTGAAGCCGAGTTAGTCACCATTTTTGTCGTGGTAACTCTAGAATTAGAAATATTATCATTTTCGGATATAGGAATACTCGCGCTATTGCTGCGTTCATTTATTTTTCTAGGTGTTAAACGTTTATTAGAATTAGCGGATGCAGATGGTGTTACTTGTCGTGGTGGTGTTGTTATAGATGTAATATGGGTACCAGATGAGCGCGAACTAACAGCTTTACAATTATTTGATATATTAATACTTGGAGAAACCATTCTGCTACGATGTCTCCTTACACCATCATCTGAAATAAAATTAGATAAGTTATAAATTAAAAAAAAAGTAAAAAATAAACATAAAATGATTTTTATGCAATATATGAAACGACCTATTCTCTAGAAAATAAGATATTTTGCACATAACAAATTTCTGGAATGGGTGAGAGTTTTCTTAACAAACCCTGAGCATATTCTCGGGTGATTTTTTAGCATCTGAAACAAAGGCAATTTGCTACAACATATGCTGAAGCTATAAAAACAAAATAACTTATCAGTAATGGGATACAAAAATCTTGGACAAATTCCTTTGAGGTGCAGGTGAAATAACACCCATTATCTGGACTTGTCTCATTATGTGGTCCCTCTGTAAATAAATTGTCCCTTTCTCATTACTGTTCACTCCTAAGCCTAATCTTTTTTTTAGAATTTGGCCATCAATGCCCTAAAACTAAACTAAGAACATTTTAGTGGTTATTATATATGTGAAATGTTTCTAAATTATGTAATATTTCTTACAAATTTAGATATTTGTACATATATAGTAACCACAAAAATTTAATTAATGAACAAAACTTTTTAAAGAAGATAAATTATTTAAATATGTCCCAAATACAAATATAGATATATAATAATCATAAACAACTAAATTATCATATTTACAACATGGTTTCCTTTAATTATATTTTATCCCACCAGAATTCACTATATTATTTTCAGTATTGTTGCCAATCAGTCATAACATGTTGCCCATTTTAATTTTTGACTTATGTTGATATTTTTTATTCTCCTCATGATGGTTTATATAAACTGAAAGATCTTGAGAGAAATTACATCTCTGTTTGCTGGTAAGGTAGATAAAAAACGATGTTTCCGATGAAACATCGGGGCCCCTCTTAGGTATGAGAAGTCGCAAACGGATAGGGGAGGGGCACTCGCAGATTTTTCAATGCGTATGCCACCCCTTTAGGTTAGGTTAGTAGGGTGGGATGGGTAGCTTCTTGGGAGGAGGGACGTGGCGGCTCACTACAAAGGGGAGTCGACACGCCCTAACGATCCCAAGTGGACTCCCGAAGGGGGGCTCCGATGCAGAAGCCCAAGAAGAAAGGGCATACAGTTAGGTGTAATCTGCTGCCACGACTCTCAGGGCTGACTGAAGATATGTCGAAAGGTGATTCCAGTCTCCCTGGGCAACGATGAGAGAGGTTTAGTCGGTAGGGGGTGGGAGCAACACTGTTTCATGGTTGCCATGGCTTCATGTCAGTACCCACTTAGCTTTGTTAGATCAGGGTGGCTAGCCCTACACACTCTGCGAAGACCCTGCATGGAGTGCGTCAATGCATTCTTGCCCTCATCGGTAAAAAAAAATAAACCAACTATGAAAAATAATGAACGGCTAGGATTTTGGTTAGGTTTGTCGTAACCCAAGTTTTTCACATCAATATATTTTGTTTTTCATTGTTCTTTAAAATTATTCGTCACAATCCCGTGCTTTTCCATTCAAAGTTGGTCACGAGATGAAGGGATCCTACCACGAAAAATGTACCGGGTATCGAGATTACGTTTACCAAACAATCTGTAGTTTCAGATTTTTAAAAAAATTATAAATACGTATAAATTGGCATATATGTCGCCCTTCCGACTTCAAATCGTCAAGTATTAGAAATACAAATAAAACTTAAATGGTGTTAATTTTTAATAAATTTTATCAATCTATAACTAATTTTCATAAAATGATTATTAATGAATGACTAATTAATTCTTATAACACTTAAAATGTTTAATTTTAATATTAATTGCTTAAATAAACAATAAAATTTTAACAGGCTATTTGCTGTGTTAGAGTACACATTTTTTAAAATAAATTATTTTCTGTATAAATTGTTCGGTTCATATTATCAACAACCAATTACAACTATTGATGAAAACGACTTCAAATCAATAAAATATCAAGTTTTTACTATAATCCGTCAAACGAACTTCAAATGCGAACACACACACACACACACACACACACACACATACAGAGAGAGAGAGAGTGAGTGAGTGAGTGAGTGAGTGAGTGAGTGAGTGAGAGAGAGAGAGAGAGAGAGAGAGAGAGA
>JAAAKQ030319941.1:0-26605 GCA_010016005.3 Zanna intricata
GCACGGACATTCGGTCTTATGCTCTAGGGCGACCGAATGGGGTGGTGGCGGGAGACATGCCAGTAAACCAAATTACCTCGCCATAGCGTCAAGCTCTGATCAGCTGAGATATTCGCTATTAGAATGAGAACGGATGTGCTGAGAACTCTGTGATCAAGCTGCGGTGCGGTGAGTGTAGGCATCGACCTCGCTGTAGAAAGTGGACCAGAGCAGAGAGAGATAAGATATATTTTCAATAGAAGCTTATTAAATTTGTGAATTTGTTTTTTTTTTCTTGATTTTTGAATAAATCAAGAGGCTCAAATTCCTCTGCTCAAAAGCAGATTGAATTGTAGGACAAAATTGTCGTTATTGCGATCAACATTTGTTTTGTCGGCAAGAGTGTATTCTTGGTGTTTTAAAGACTCGATCGAGTAGTGATCTGAGCGCATAGTCTAATTGAAGTTAGATATGGGATGAATTTTTTGTGAAACTTTCGGTGTTAAAGGAAGACGCGGGGAGGTCGGAGGAAGCCATACGATGATAATAGTATGCTGTAACAAAATACACCGATGGAAATGTCTGCCGAGGCATTTGCATCGGCAGTATCCTGATAGAAGCCAAATTGATTACTGCGTTATCAGTTTTAGAGGGTCTGAAAGACAACCTCCGGTAAAGTCCATCCTCCGGTAAAGTCACAAGGTGGGTGTCTTCCCCTAAGGGAGTCAGGTCGTCTATTTGTCAGCTGTAAAGGTAATACGTAAAATTCAGAAGCTAATTAGGTCCTTCTTTATCATACCCAAATACGTACATACATACATCATACATCATTACCGTACGTACGGTAATTATCTCAAATTTACCAAATTTAGCTAAACAGAAAAAAGTAAAGCCTTTAATCCTGTTATGCATGCAACAAAGACGTACTTGTTTGTTTAATAATTCTATCTGCCAAAACTCCATTTGTGGTAACACAGAAAAGGGTGTCGAAATGGAAATGAGAAGTTTAAAAATAATATGGTATTAAAAAAACTGTTCTTTTCAATATAAGGGTCTCTACACAGTAATTCATCTAGTCCACAATGACCTTTAAATTATATTCAGTAACTTTTAATTTGTTGATTTATCATGGTTACTAATAATTACTCGCGTGATTAATTCTGTATTTATTTTTCTATTGATAGTAGACCCTCATCCAGTTAAAATGACAACCTCTTTTACTGAATGACAAGATGAATTTTGCGCACTAGCGAAAAGTAATAACTAATATGTAACTACAAAAGAGCAGGAGTTTTTATCTTTTTTTCAATTCTTTAAAAACACGATTCATTTGTTTTCATACAAACATAATATGGCATCCTACTGCTTTACTGTGGAAATCAATCTTCAAGAAAAGTTACACTTCGTTAATGTGGCTAATCGTTTATATAATTTATAGTTTATATAGTTCAAAGCTACATTAAGGCTCATGTATTTTCATCTACTTTGCAGTTTTCATATTTTATTTCAAACTACACCACCGCGCGCGAGCACGTGTGTACAGACACACGAAATAGAATATAAACTTTTTTAAATTATTTTGTTTAAATATTTTTTACTACTTACCTTAAGCCCAAACCCTCCTATCCACTCCATATGTATTATAATCTGAAAAAAATTGAGAAATTAAAATAATTCATAAGCACAATTGATGTTATCGCTAAAAACTATTGTAATAAGTTACAAAAACTTCCGACTCCGGTTTCAGGAAGTACAAAATTTTATAAAATGATTGTGAAATAACAATTAAATTTACTCTTATTGAATAATTCAGTATATGAATACGGATATTACTCTGTTGAATAATAAAGTAAGTTTTGTAATTTGTTTCTTTTGTCTGAACTCAGGTCAAAGCTATGAGGTTTTTATTAATATATAGATAAAACATTTTAACGATTTCATACATTCAACTTTTTTTAAAACAAGGGTACATAAAACAGCATATTACAGCGTACAACAGAAGACGATAATCGCACTTATACAATGCATTTGACGCATCGCCGCTACATAGGAAACAAAATGCGTTAGAAATATTTACGTAAGTAACGTTTTTGAATATAATACTGTATTTAACAATCGTTTACGCTCGTTCAGCATTTATTATAAAGACTGTATAAGCTTCCTGAACTGCACCTCTCTGAAAACATCGTGCGCGTGTGTGTATTAACGTGGCCCCGCACTATACAATAAGTTCTACAAAGATTTCTTCCTCGGCAACATTACAGTAAATCAAAACGTACTGTGTGAAATAGAACTATATAATAGTACAAATACTGTGCGCCAAGGTACTCATTAGGTCATTAGGTTATCGCAAAACATAGATAAAAACATCTTACGTAAGTATACTTTTCAATGTAGAGGTGAAACATTGATTCATTTTTTTCTTTATATCTCTACGATACAGATATAAAAACATTTTCACCCTGATAATGTCTCACTTGAAATAATGGTAATAAAAACGGTTCGAGTTCACAGAACGAAGCAGTAAAAGTCGAGAAAAATAGAGGCTATGTAAGTCCTATTTTCAGGGGTTATTAACCGTGTAACCCGCTTATAATAACAGGGGAGTTCTCTAATATCCCGTTGAAAGGTTTGAAAGGTGTTTACAGCTGACGTCTTATCGAGAGAAAAATATTTAAGTCGATACACCAGACGGGTAAAAGAAATATTTACAGATTTCCTGTTTTCAAGAATAAGTGTGGATTATTTCCTAACCTTGCTGTAAAGTTTGAAAACTCTTCCTGCACCGATTAACGCCACGTTTACAATTAAACGGGTTAAAACAGTCGAAAACTAGTAAACGTATCATTTTTAGTCCAGAGGGAATTATACGAATATTTTTTTTTTACTTTGACATCATTTCCGATCGTATTCTGATGACGATACTCGTCTTACAGATTTTATCGTACTAACGGTACTTGCGGTTCAAATTTTACCACGAAAAGAATAAAATTCTTGGAATTAATAACAGTTGATAATTTTAATTAAAAGAAACGCTTCAAAATATTAGAAAAGCAAGATAAAATAATTCCCTTAATCTATTCTTAATTAATTTACCTCGAAATATTTTTAATTTATCAAAATTTAAAACATTTCCAAACATTAAACGTATAAACCGTTAATTATACGCTAAATAGTCCGTCCGTATACAGCCGATTCGATTCAAGAATAACACTAGTGTATCTCAGTAATATTTCTTCATACGTAAGCATTAATCTCATTAATAAATAACAAAGTTTAATTACACGATTTTGTAGTAAAATGCACGCCTAAATACATAATAATACACGCGACTGATAAAGTAATGACTGTTAAATATGTTGTGTGTGGATTTTTCATTTTACAAAAAGACAAATGAAGTTAACTTATTAAAAACGAGCTGCGAGAACGAATATTTCATTTATAATAGTTTTGAAGACCTAAAATATTTCGTTGTGTTATACACCGGGTAATTACTGTAGCTTCTTTTAAGGGAAGTCCTGATAAATCTAACGAAGTTTTTCGTCGCTTACAAAGGACGCGTTTAAAAAAAGTAAAGTTATATTTTACGAAATTTACTGAAAATAACTTTAGTATCTTAGAAACACGCTTCGAAACTACGTTTTGTAATCTACTGCTCGAAAAAATTTTCTAAAAACAACCGTATTATAAACAAGTCGTATTTTAAATTTTTTTAAAAATCACCGACTGGGGGAAAACCCATGACGTCGTTATTCTTTATATTATTATTTCGATAATATAGTTCTAACACTTTAATAAATATTGTCCACTAATAATGTTGCAGAACGGGGGATACACGCAACCGTTCGCTCGCGAAATCTTCTGTTTGTCTTTTCTTTTTTTTTTTAATTTAACACCTTATATCCTACTTTTAAAAAAGATTTTTTGACAAAAAACAAAATTAAATCCCGTGTATTTGAAATTTAATCGGTTGGTTTTTTTAATAACGACCGCTGACTGACGATATTTAGGACATCACTGAAATAGTGGACGAAACGACTTAAGTTTCTGAAGCTAAAGATAAAATTCTACGTTTTAAATATTAATTTTTGACTTTTTCTATCCTGGTTACAGAGCTCGGCTATCGCAAATACCCGAATCGGAAGTAAAAATCGCATCTTTCTTCTTTCTAAAAGTATAAGTGTGTTGCTCGTTGCGTAACCGCTAAATGAAAAAGCGTAGAAAACACACGCTTTAATAATCTGTTAGACGAATAGATTTTTTAATATCGTTTAAAAACTTATAACACCTCAAACTCGTGTTGATTTCACCGGCGTAGAATGGCGAAATCGCCGTGGTGGGACGCGGTTCGTCAAAAATATTATAGTCGCAGCTATCAAACCGACTAAAAAATATTATTATAATAAATAGTAGATTATGCGTCTAGCCTATAACAATAGCCGTTAATCGCGAGTGCGAAGTAAGTTACGATAAACTTCGGCGAGTGTCATCAACTTCACAAGAGTGCGTTAATAACCGTTATAGAGAGTTGCACACCGTATTTTTTCTACGGCTGATAAAATATTACGATTATTGGTTTAAATCGACGATAGAATATATCATTTATGGAATATTTTTTTTTAATTTTTCAAAAAATACTTTTCTGTGGCGATAGGTTATCGCTCGTAAGTTCTGCATTTTCTTTAATATCGATCGGTATTAGATACATTTCTTCCACGGATTCCGACATAATTAACAAAATGATAAACACTGTAATAGAAACTTAGTTATCTATCTGTGTACTTCAAATTATCTGCTTGCTAACTACTTGATGGGATTAAAATCGAAGTAAAAAAAAAAAAAATCAGCCTATACATAAAACATTGCCCCCGATAGGTCAGCGGTCGAAAAGGCATTTGATCGATAGAACGCTGTATCGTAATAAAGATTTGTTTTATAACGACCCTCATTATGATATGGGTTCCAGCCGTGTAATTCAAATGCGCGTGTTATAATGCAGCCGTATAAAAAAGTCTTTATTTATATTAATAATCACAGACGTGTAATCGCTAACGAAACTCAAAAAATTTGAAAAGAGGAATCGAAAGAGATGTCAGAGAAATTTTTTTGAATTTTTCACGGTTACGAGTTAATTTAAAATTTTAACGCGCATCGCGCGTAAGTTATTAAAAACGACTGTTAAATATAAAATAAACGGTTTGTTAATAATAATAGAATTATAAATTATTATTTATTAATAGTTTCTCTCTATTATATATTATAATTATATATATAATATATTATATTATATCTTTCTATTATAATATTTTACAGAAATTTCAATTTTAAATTAATCGTATTTCATTTAAGAAGGATGTTGAACCCGACTAAACGTTCTGGAGCAAATTGTTATTCAGAAACCAAACTATACTATACTTTTCGTAAATTACGAAATAAACGATTATAAAACTGTTATAATCAATTATAAATAAACGATTATGAAATCGTTATAATCGATTACAAATAAACAATTATCGATAATTACTATTTAAAAAATATAATTCATGATTTCTGGTTTTGTATAAAATATCACTATTTCTTATTGTGTGAGTTACTAACTTAGTTAATTACTTTTAATCGCTTGAAAACAGTTAGTTAAAGGTTAAAAAAAATGAATTTAAATCATGAATAAAATTAGTATTTCATGGACGTACTGGAAAGAACGAAGCGAAATATTTTCCAAAAGAACTTAAACGATGTAATTAACTCGAGAAATATGAGGACAGATGACCGGTACGTACTCGAAGTGATGTAACTAGTTTTTTACGGGTCTTTTGTAGTTAATAATTGCCGTTTTTTAATTCTCTTATGTTTTGCTTTTGGAGTTATAAGTATTAAAAAAAAAATATTTTAGCAATGATTTTTATTTTTTGATTTCTGCAATTTTCAACCGGCAATTGTCCGAACCGCCTGCTCGTTCTTGTTATCTTATCTTACACGATATGATTGCGATCTGAAATTTACGGTCTGAAATATCTTTTGCTTCAGTCGAACATTATTTCCCTTGTTTATAATAAAAGGTGATTCCACAGAACTGCAGACGATGAAAAACTGCGCGTTAAGGTTGTGTGTTACAGCAGAAAGAGTCGCACATACTTCAATCCTTTACAGATCCTTCCAGAATCCTTACAGAAAAAAAACGGTGCTAAAAAAATTCAATTGTCCCGAAAAACATAATCGAAAATACAAAAAAAAAAAAAAGGGGGAAAAAAGACGGTTCCTGACAGGAGATAGACAGTGGATCGGGGTTGTTTGGAGTAGACTGACAAGGGTACTCTTTTCTATGAAAACCGAGAAACATGCTGGTTTTGATGGACTCAAAGACCGTTCGAATGAGCCTATTAAAAAAAAAGATTAAAAAGAAAAATTGCGCGATTTAATGTAACTGAAATCTAACTCATTTAATTTTTTTTTTTTTATGGCTCTACCGTTCGCAATCGTCCCAAAGGGAAGCAGTGTAACCTATTTAAAGTTCATGAAAAACATAAAGAATAGCGTAATATCTTACTATGTGAATTTTACCTAATTGGGAAGCATAAAAGTGGTATCATCTTCAATATTACTCGTAGAATTAGAAATAAATTTTCGAAAACAACTAAATGGTACTGGGTAAACTAAGATTTTAAACTTAACGTAAAACAAAACAAAAAAATCAATTATTATTAAACTTTATGACAGAGTAAATATTCGTCAAAAGTATTAAAAATGAATAAAAACAGCTCATATTAACAGTAACGTATATACAAACATTCAAGTAAAAATAAAACTCAAATTAAAAAATGCCTTAATTTTCTTTGACTTTATTTAAAAAATTAAATTAAATTTTCATACTCGTTGAGTCAATCGATGTATCTTGCGAAAGGAAATTAGCCTTGTATGAGTGGACTGCTTAAACAAATGGTGTCCCCTAGAGTTGACCTACGGAACACAAATATCAACAATTTTAACGAATCCAGAAACGGAACCGTTCCCATATTTACGGGAAAAAACCGGTTAACACTTATAACGCTGAGTGTTAAGGAAAAAAATTCCTATATATATCCTCATAACTGTTAGTCGGGTGATCGAAACCGCAGAATTGTAAAAACACGGAATAGTTCATTTTGAACCGCTCCTATATCAGATGAAATACGGTCCCCTATCACGGATCCAAACTACGGCGCAATAACAATACTCAAGTACGGGCCGAACCGTAGTTTTATACAAACACATGATGATAGTCGCGTAATGGAAGCGGCGACCAACCTGCAGAAGCAGACCGAGATTCCTTCTAGCTTTAGAGTCTATAATAGAAACACGATTGCTGTAAAGCGATTTAAAATCAAAAATAACTCGTAGATCAGATACATTTAGTTCACGTCATACGGAATGTCGGCCAGATCTAGATAAGTACGTTAACATTAAGGTTTTCCTAGTGTACAAAATAATAAATGAATGCTGAATTAAGCAACATTCTGTTTTCATTAGATCTTGGATAAATTCTCTCTGTATATTTTTGCAAAACAGCAAGAACGTTAAAATTTAGGTCATCCGCAAATAATAAGACTGTTGAGTTAATTTTAAGCCGATATCGTTCACGAACAGGTTAAATATTATTATACTGAAAAGATTTCCGAAGTTAAGACTTGGGAAATGAGATCAGGGAGATCTGGAGTCAGAGTAAGTGAAAGTAGTGTTCATAATTATCGCTGCACTAGGTGAAATACTCGGTATTTTGCACGGGTCATTGAAAACCCTAGACGTTCCATCTGATCACTGTCTCACTGTGCAAAGTTTGTAATTCTGGTTGCTTGCGCATTGGTAAGGAAGTACATCGCCTCTGACCTGAATCGCAGTAAAAACTAAAGAATCAGCAGTTCCCAGCGTCTAAAAGCGCAGACCTCTTGGATATTTGACGTGTAATATACTGCCTTTTACAATTAAGACTTTACGGTTAAGAGCCTCCCGCAGTAAAATAAAAGTAAAGACCCCAAAGCCTTGCTTAAGCTGGCTGGTGTTTTTTTCCTGCATTTCATCAGTGTAAATGAAAATAATAACAATTATTACAATGCCCCGGATAAATCCAGTCCCACGACAGTGCATTAACATTTACGTACACGTCCGGGGCGGACAACGACATGGTACTTCGATACTTACATTTATGTCGGAGAACGGGGAAATGGTCTTGCTCAGGAGCTGTCTGTGGAGTACGGGACTAGCATTTCTGAGCTGTCCGTGCTAGTTGAGGTTGTGCTTCTCGGTTTCTCTTTTCCCGAAAAGTGGAAATATATATTTTTATTCGTATTTACATATTGGATTAAAATACGAATAAACTCGCGTCAAATATTTTAGAAAATATTAATTAAGAATGTTTGTTCCTAGAATATATTCAGACCTTTGTGTTCGGCAGTTTTTGAGTAATATTTATCACGTTTGTCGGCTGGGAGTTCGTTTTTTATCCGTTAAGCGTCCGTTAATCCCGCGCAAATGTATAATTAAAATAATATATTTCAGGTCTCAGGAGGACTATTTCTTTACCTTCGTTTAAAAAATTGAATTTACTCTCGATAAATATTCTTACAAAGGTAAAAGCTTTAGTACATTTTAAGCAGGAATATTGTTTCTGTATATAATAATAAATATTATAATATTCGAATCGTTACACGATTCCAAATTTTTCTATTTACACTTAATTTTCCTCATACGCGTCCTAAATTCGAGAGAGTACCCATGATTATAACGTTTACTTTAAAGAATTAATTATTTTTATCCAGCGTCGTAGTCTTTCGGCTTCGGAAGCCTTTCCTAAAAGTCTTCGTACTGGTAAGAGACATAAACAAACGTATAAATGATAAGTAAGGCTATTTTTTATTTTATATCTATATTTTTTACAGCGACATTAATCTCGGCCGACAGTTTTGAATTTTTCTTTCGTTTCGGTTACAGAAATAAAATTTATTTACGCAGATGAATTTTGTTGAAAAAATTCATCGCATGTCTTTGAACATGCAATGTCATTTAAGCGCTTTCAATCACGTAATTGAGCGCTTGTTACAAGCGCTCAACTACGTGTGCAAATATTTATCGATTAACTTCGAAACAGTTTCATTTTACAGTACCGATTTTATTTATTGTTTTCACGTACTCGTAACAATCGAACAACTATTATTATTGTTCGATTGTTATTTTATATAAATATTATTTCTATGAATAAATACGGATTGTAAATACTTTTCTTTTCTCTTTCTTATTTTTAATTTTGTGATGCTACTCTAATTGAAGTCTTTCCACGGCCCTCGATCCTTCCTAAAAGTCATACAAGAGTCGCTGGTTTTATCTACGGAATAGCATGCTTGTCATCCTTTAAAGTATAATTACGTTTTGATACGAATACGGTATTTATTCTGATTGTTAATCTTCCTTCTGTTCCTAATACTCCTTTGATCCGCTTCGAATGTCGGTCGTGTTCATCGTCTAATTTGTAAAGCGAAATGTTTTACCGAGGGAATAAATTAAAACTACGACTCGTTGAAAATAAAATTGCGAAGTGAAGAACAAGATAAAGTAAAATACTTGAAAAAAAAAATTGAACCGATAATAAATTAAGAGAAACAAAAAAGTTAATCTAGATAAAAGAAATATTACTCTGATCTTTAACAAATTATGCAACATTATTAATAAACTACGAACTATAAAGAGATATTGTTTCTTGTATACAGATAATTGCTTGCTTCATTAACACACACACACACACACACACACACACACACACACACACACACACGCGCGCGCGCAAACAGGAAAAGAGAGTGAGAAAGTGCGTGACCTCTCATTTTAATTCTTTCTTTGTATTATCTACTACTTCTGTTTATTTTACCATATAACTGAATTTACAAGAAAAAAAATTTTTTTTCCATATTTAATCGCCATTATTATCTCTCTCTCTCTCTCCCTCTCTCTGCGCGCGCGCGCGCGCGTGTGTGTGTATCTTTTATGATTACTGCCACCAGTGCACAACATCTATTTATACTGGTGGAACCAAAGATATATAAAAGATAAAAAAATATATATATATGAAACATAACAGAAGAAAAGAAAAAGTGTTACCGTATATGTAAATTGCTTTCTTATATATACATATACAGATACAACAATTTTTATTCATCTTTTTTTAACCGGTTCCGTGTACAGAGCCGGTCAGGAGTTAAACTTTAATTTAATCCTAGATCTACGATTACCGTAAATTACAGGATGTAAGCAGACCCGTCGACCTTTATTCTGAAGTTTATGAAAGATTAAAGAGTTTTGCCGCATAACTCTAGTTGAAGCAATTTCGATGCCGTACAGATAACATCTTACTCGCTTCAGCGATATGACAGCGCTAGAAGCGAGATCGATCCGGCGCTTTAAATATACAGTATGCACTTCTGAGAACGAATATCCGATGGCGATTTCCAAAGTAAGTTTAAGAGGGAGCTACGGACATCGGTTTACCGCTTACCGACCGTCATCGAATTTGTCGCTTACCGACACTCGATCGTCGAATTTGTTGCCGGCTTTAGACGTAAATTTAACTAATCGTTTGGGAAAGTCGTTAAATTAAGCTTATAGACTCTTTTATTCGACGCAAATAAATTTACCTGGACTTCCAAAGAATACTTTGAACGCACAAAGTTTATTTTGCGACCGCAGCATTGATCGATTCGCACTATATTTTGTTCTTAATCTTAATTTTTTTATTTCGATTTACAAAACGTTACGTTAAAACTGAAGCGAAAATATATAACTTGTGACGCACCGTGTACCGATAGATAATTAAATTAAAAACCACAAAAAAAATTTTCTAATTCCTCAGTTATACGATGATGACCACGATGGGCGCCATTATTATCAACAAGACGGAGCACCACTTCGCTATCGCCTAAAAGTCTGAAATTTTCTTGATACTCGATCCCCAGGTCGGTAGATCGGTCATGAAGGCCCGATCCCACGGCTACCTCGCTCCCCAGATTTGACCGGCTAGATTTTTTTTTTTTTGTAGGGTTTCATTAACGATCAGGTTTTTATACTGACTTTGGCTGCCGATCTTATCGAGCTAAGAATTTGGATTAACGCCACAACTGCACACTAATGTCTGACTTGCTGACTACAGTTTGAAACGAAATCGACTTAAGAGGAGATGTATGTCGCATTAAAAACGGAAGCCGTATCGAACCGAACTGAACGTCGGTTGACAAACTTGATGTGTATTTCTACGAAATGAGACCACAACCTAATCAGTAAGTTATCTCAATAAATATTTATAGGTGTACAAAGTTGTGAAGGTCCTCTTTGAACATAACCGCTCGGTTATGTCTTTAAAAACCCCTCTACATGTTTCTTTCATTTCTCGGCAAATATTATTTTCAGAGCTCTCTTCTGAAGCAATAACACCATGCTCATGTCCACAGAGCACCCATCAACAATAATTAACGGGCTATATTGTCAAGCAGTGCTAAAAATGTTAATTCAGAATATATGCACCCTGTATACCGACCCAACAGAGATATATATTTCAGAATATTCTAAAGCGTACTCCGACGCATTTCGACCAGGTAATCTGTTAAATATATTTTATCAACAACAATCTATCTCGTTGTGCAGAATTTTTTTGGATCCCGGCGCGGCATTTTAATTTCACAGTCTTTTGTTATCGGGCTGGAGGTTACATTAATACCGATCGGGATAATTAATTCAATTTAACTTTTTAAATAATAATAATAATTATTAATATTAGTATTTATTATAATAGTAATAATATTATTATTTTCCATCTAGTCTGGTAGGTAGATTTGTTTTCTTCTCTCTTTACTGCTGCTTTATATTGTCATCTTTTTTACCTTTTCTGGTGATGTTTTTGTACTTAGGCCATTTTCCATATAACTGTTCTTCCTCAAAGATGGTGCCAGGTAGTTAACGGCTGTCTCAGCAATTCGCTGTGTTTTTTTTCAGGAATAGTTGCTGGTTTTTTCCCCGCAGCACGGTAAAAGGACCAACGTTTCTAAGGGTTTTGACCTGTTCATCCTTAAACTTTTTGTTGGAAAGTTTCACCATTCCCTGTGGGTTACAACATCTTCCCCATCAGGTAGGTCGTGAACTCAAACTTCAATCCTTAGTGATCTGACGCAGGTCAGGGAAGCGAATCTCTTTGTCTTGCTAATCTTTGAGGCCGACGGTGTGTTTAATCTGCTGATTTTTTTTTCTTCCTTAACAGCTACTCAGCAACCGACTCCGCAAGAAGTTTTTGAATATTCTGACTTCCACGTTGCGGACTGATTTTAAGTTAGCTTATCTTAGTTTTGTATAATCTTAACGAGATGGCTCGACTAAGTTTAGTTGTTTAATATGAGACGAAAGTTTTACGGACGGCAAAAGAGACTACCGTGCAAGCGATGTGAAGAAATATTTCTTATTAGTTGCGTTGGAGTTAGAGATGAAGAGTAAAACTTCTAATGGAAAACAATTCTTCCAAACGGACGTGCATGGAGTGTACAAAAATGCCGCAGGGTGAAATTATTCCAATAAGTTCTAAATTTATGGAGCGCTTTAATATAGTTAAATTTAATGATGAGGCAAGTAAAGATGACTTAATTAACTTTATGACGAAGTGTAATTGCAAGGACGTTTTGCCTATTTTTCTAGGCTGCGAAAAGTATTTAATTAATAAAGTTGAACATTTTCAGGGTACGACTGCATCTTTCGTTAAGAAGCCACTAAAAGATTAAGGGTCGCAGAGCTCATCAAAGCGCAAGCTTTATACACTGATATTGATGTTCCAATAGTTCCGCCCTACGTAACGGAAAACGATGGTCTAGACGTAAGATTCAGCGCTGGCACGATATGACTGTAACCGAAGAAGACAATCCTGTCGTCGATTCAGTGGATGTAATTAAGGACATCGCTAATACTGTGTCAACAGATGTGAGGGATCGTGTCCATAATTGTGAACTACTGAATACCGAATGGAAAACTGCGGTCAAATTTGAATTCTAACAAAAGCTAAGCTCTAATGTTAGTAAGAAAAGTTAGGGTCTTCTGCGAAAAGAAAATAGGAAAGCTGTTGTTGGTAAAGACAAACTTTTTAGATGGTTAAATATCGCTTTAAAGCAGTATTTTTTACTAGATTTGAGCCCGCTACTGAAGGTAAACGAGTTGAAGAGTCGGTTAAAATATATGTGAGCATCAGTTCTTTAACTGCACGGGGTTAAAACTACTGCTGTTCGAATAATAAAATCATTGTCCCTGAGATTCCTTATTAGGGAAAGTTTTCTTTCGAGAGGATTTGTAATGGGCCGTTAAGAATTAAAAACGTTTCATCAGAATTTACTTGAACTTAGAAAAAGCAGGAGTTTTTTTCATCGATAGATGCATCCTCATACCTGTACAGTGTTGTAGCCTTAATAGAAGCTACATTCAACAATTGTTCTATAAAGAATAAATATTTCCCAAATAGTTTGACTCTGCATCGAGCAGACAGAGATCCGACAAGCGCTGAAACCGACAAAAATCAGGGTGGAGGTGTCTTACTGGCTATAAAGAATGATATTCATTATTGTATAAGGAGGGATATGGAGTCCACTATTGAATGTGTTTGGATCCAAATTAAATCCAGGACGTCAGGTACGTATCGTCGAATAATCGTAACCTCTACCCGTACATTAATCCTGATTTTTTGGGCAATTACATTGAAAAATTGGAAAATGCTATTTCGACTGTAATCGGCCCGGTGGAAACTGTAGTGATTTTAATATACCTAGGACTCATTCAAAATCTACCCTAATGCGCTAGGAAAAGACAGCTTCTATGTTTGACTTTATTAATAACTTAAATTTTAACCGGTTCAATAAATTTTACCGGGAAACTCTATTCTCGACTCGATCCTTATCGACGTTAATGTTTCCGTCGCTATCAATGAAGGCTTACAGACCGCAGATGCCCCTCGTGATCTCCATGTCGTTAATATTGTATGCGACGAGGTTACAGTACACTCAAAAACAGTCTACGATTTAAAAAAAGGATTCTGTTGGTTCGTACCTAACGTTAAGAGATACCGATCGGTCTTCCTACGTCTTTCAACGATGCGTTGGCTACTTTCACTGAGATCTTGCTACGAGTTTTACAGATGCATATTCCTAAAAGACAAATTCTTACTGGACTTTAACCGCCACGGTTTTTTCCAGAACTCATAAAATTCCTTAAGATGAAGAAAGCTGTTCGAAGAAGATGTAAAAGTTCTAATTATAAAAATGATTGTGCGGCTTTTTCGACGCTAAGAAAAGAAAGTGAAGTTTCTGTTTCAGGAGAATATTCAGATGAAAGCATTGAATACGAGTTACATACTAAAGCGAATGATGTGTTTAAATTTATAAATTCTCTTAAAAGAAGCAAAATGCGTGCGCCCGTTCAGGTCAGTAAAGGAATGTTAACTAATGCCAAGGAGATATATGAAACTTTTGGAGAATGATTTCGATCTGTTTATCGACTTGCGTTATCAGAATTTTAAGCCGACCGTTTAATCGATTTGTCGCAAGTTGATATAGCTGTTTAAAAAAGGGGCACGACGAATAATGTTTAAAAGCTATTACGGAACTAAGACTTACCACAGTCGCTGAGTTCGACGATATACCCCCGTTGGTCAGTGAAGGATCGCCTCTGGTAATGTCATTGTTACTTTGTGAATTTTCGATTAAAGTTTAAAAAGCGGTCTATTTCCGGTATTCTGGAACGTAACATTAGCTTTTCCTGTCCTAAAAAAGGGCGAAAGTTGTACACTAAAGTACTGGAGAACCATCCCGTGGAGATTTGCGTCCGGCGATTAAATGAAGTATGCTGTAAAGATATCGAATTTTTTGTCAATAGAAAATTTTAGGAGATCGATTTCGCTGTTTCCTTATGAAGAAGGCCATTTAGCTTGCACGGTTTAATTTTTTTAAGTTTAAAATTCAAGGTGTTTTCGGCTAATTTAATTAGTTTATAATTTTTTTACTATGTTCTTTGATTTCTGCTTCCCCTATTATGAAGAGTAGAATTCCATTTCCTGATAGGTCAAGTATAATACATAATGTTTTTATTTACTGCCCTACTACATTCGTTTCAACTCTAGAAAGGTCATTCCGGATTCCTCGATCAGAGAAGTTATCTTCATGAAGGAGCCCATCAGGAAAGCAAAAGAAGAAAGAGAAACTATTATTACAAGATATTTAAACGAGTTATTTAAAAAATAATGATTTTTTAAAGACCTTCGAAACGGTGTTAAAGATATAGTCCACACGTTTCGAACACACAAGTTACGAAGTTATTTATAGGAGACAGCCTAAAAATCATCGTCAACCGTAAAAAATCGACAATGTTCTACTTACTATTAATAACAAGAAAAAAAAGGTAAAGAGTAATCGTTTTAATTCTCGGGTTTCTTTTTATGAGTCGCTTGATGATATGTTGAACGACTGTACGAATTAGCTTGTTCGTTTATTTTGTCAACTGTTTAAATGGGGAGCAAATATTTGTAATAAGTTTCACGATAACCATCTCATTTCTGGGGAGGGGGGAATAAAAATTCAATCTTTTTTTTAACCGATGAATAAATAGAAGTAGATGGGGCACTACAAAATACAAATAGAATGGAATTCTGCAGTTTGAAATACGATAAACTGTCGTACATCGTTTAATTCGTTACTTTTCGTTCCGATCTTCTCCTTAAAAGTTTTTTTTAAGTGTTGCTTTCGATAGACTCAAAAACATATTTTTAAAACCACCCCCCTTTAAAAAAAGTCATCGTCCACCATTTTATACATCATTCTCAATTCTTACCGTTACTTTTCGACCGCTGAACTTAAAAAAGATACTAACAAGACAGGTGTTATTTTTAATAATCGAGAATATTTTGATCAGAAACGTCGTAAATAAATATTTGTGTTTCATAGTTTTAGTTTAAATCGATTGAACGTAAAAGTCGAGATATTCGACAAATAGTATTCTTTACGATCGGTACTATTAATAATACTACATACTATTACATCTTACTGAAAGCTTACAGTATAAAACGAACTCTGAAATGAAAAGTAAAATTAATTTAATAGCAGCAGAATACTTTTCAATGTAGACTTTTACAGTAAATAAAAGAAGGCCAGTCGGCATAATCCAAATAATAATTCGTTATTTATGAAACAAACAACAGAGATACCCGGTCACGAGCTCAAATCGGCTTTATTTAGGTTTTTACAACTCAGAAGAGAAAATAAAATACTGAACGTGCTGTTGATAACTAATCGCATTCTTAACGACTATACCAATTATGTGGATTGTTGGGCTTTTTTTATTTTTTAAGAAGCCAAGACGGTTTTATTTTTATCTTGAAGTGATGTTAATTTGCTAATATAAAACAAGAGGAATTTAACCTTCGAGAGGCGGCAGCCTTCATTGTTTTAAATTCGATTGTCTAAATCGAGGAGGAGATTCGCCCGTAGGCATTTTATAATCTTACTTCTCACCTTTAATCTCCACGACGTTTCTCCCTGAGATGTTCCAGAAGTTGCGGAATCTTCAGGTCGTAGGGATACGGTTCGTTCACGAAATCTACATCGGGATGACGCTATAAACGTTTGCTGTTATTAATCGTGTTATGTTTACGGTAAAGAATAATCTTAAAAATACTTTGCGATTCTCGATACGACTTTCTCCTTTCGCGTGGTTTTATTTTTATTAAAATCTTTTTTTTTTTTAACATCTGTCACTTTTGGGTTTATTTTTGTAATTCGTTTTGTAACCGAAATCGTAAAGAAATTAAAAATTTTAGTGATTTAATTGATATTTATTTTTATAACATTCAACAAATTCTTATGGTTAGATATTCGCTGACACCAATTATTGTTTTCAATAGATAATTTCAACGAGAGAGGTAATTAACTACATTACGGCTCTTAAGCGAGAGTCATAATGATGTAATACGGACGTCGATTTAATTCCTCTATTGTTTCGATGGACGTCTTTCCGTCACACGTGTAAACGAATAGCAACAGAGATGGTATCCTGATAGATAAATTGGACACGAATAACCTAAGCGTGTCGAATAAAGTATTCTTTTGGACTTAAGAATTTTAAGATAAAAAATTTACGACGGATAAATAAACTCTAGTCGAGAATAGGATATCAGTTTGGAACCGATTTCGCATTCTGATCGTAGAAAAGCATTTTTACTGGTCAAATAATGGTCACAAGTTAAGATGAAGTTACTGTTATGAATTTAAATTAACTATACGTTATGAATTAACGTAGGAAAAGAATTAACGGGTCCGGCATATCGGTTTACAACACGAAATTGTCCAATAAAAATAAACAAAAATATTAAAGAATCCGTGTAGGGTGACAAGCGGCGTCGACCGTAACAAGATCAAGTCGAGCTTAAAAGAAATTTTCGATAATACGTTAACACTCGTAACAAACTGCGTTAGTTCCTCCTCGGCGTACGACTTTGATTAAACGACGCGATCGCCTTCATCCGATACATAAGAATGTAATTAAAACAAATAAGTAAGGATTCTAAACAACGGGTTTTTTCTAAAAATAAAACTACAAAACGTAACAGAACCGGTCCGAACCGAGAGGATTATGACTATTTAGCAGGCCGGATGAACGCTCCGATAGACGATCACTACTCGCTGTTCTGTCATGCCGAACTACACGGGCGCTGATCGTTCGATATCGCAGCGATCCTTCGAATGTAACGTATACGCCGAGGAATAATTACAAAAGTGTACGTGTAATTACATAAACGACACAAGAAAAGACGACGATTAAGAACTTGCTATTTTAAGTCATGTATACTTACATATGCTATACGTCTGTGCGCAAACGCTTATCGGATGAAAACCGACTTAAGGATTACAATTATTATTATAATTCTATATATTTCTTGTGAAACGCAACTTACCCGTAACAGTCGTTCTTTAGTATTTTGTGGTAGATTACAAAAACTGAAACTACGTAAAGACAAAACACACCTGCAAGCGTCGTCGTGTTACACCGGTACACTGATGCAAAAACGACTACCGAGCTCCGGGGTCTCCGCCGATAGCCGGCTGCCTTCTCTCTACCGCCCCGCGACCTCTTTGCGTCGGCGCGTGCGTCGGAACGAAACGATCGATCGTTTCACGACGTCTGACGCTACAGTATCCGAGTAGCGAGTATAAGAGTTCTGATACCGATCGAATCTCCCTTTAATTAAACGCGGTACAGCGACGCGCATCTATAGTCTGCCGGCGATTAATTCACTGTCGATGTGTAAATACTGCACGTCATTTCGATTCGTATCGGAAAGAATCGACCGCCTGCGATGACCTTAGATCGGATTTGACCGATTATTATCGGCAGACGACAGAGAACTTGACCGGACGCTGAAACGGTAAAAAGTTCTCGAAACGGCTACTCGAATGTCAAACCGGTTTTTTTAATTAGAGTTTGGAGTACAACGAACTTGCAAAAATAATTATCTTTTAATCGTTTTGATAATCGCTCTAAAACAAAGTCCGCAAAAGGAAATTGTGTTGTCCATATTCTCCTTTGTGTTAATAGTTATTTCTAATGTCACGGCTACAGTATAATGTCGCGCAGTGTAATTTTTTACCGGCAGATTAGTGTTTTCTTACCGCAATTAAACTTTCTCGGATCACAGATCTGTATTCAGTATTTAAACATCAAGCAGTACACCGCTGTCGCTACTAAGTACGAACATTTCGTGAAGAAAAGAATATTGATAATTAATATACATGTAGAACCACATGATTTTTTCATAACAATAAAAATAGATATAACGCTAATGAAGGTAGATCTAAAAGCACTTTATAGCGATAACAAAGCATTAATAATATTTTTTCTTCGGCCCTTCATCCGTAAGTCCCGGATTCGGATTCGAATCGCGGTCCAGAACGGCATGTTTCATACGCTACAAATTTCCATTACGGCTAATCACCGTAAAAGATCGTAACTGTCCGTAATTTTTCTTTCTCAAAAAAAAAATTTAAATAATATAAAATTCTTATGCATATACGAGATGTGTAATTTACCAGTAAAATTTTACTTTACATATCCGAGTATTCCATAATAAATATTTCGGTCTTTGTAGATTTATTATTAGAATAAAAAAAGACAGCGGCGTTCCTTTTTGTCGTTTCCATTGAATATAAATATGCAGATAAAATATTTTAGATAAAAAATATATCATATTATAATTGTTCAGGGAAAAACAACTATTTTACAATACTATGATTATTAGTTCAGGGCAGTCGATAAATTTTTTTTTTTTGTTTCACCTCCGGAACAACCATTAGGTTATATCTTCAGAGGATGAGATGAACGAATTGTAGGCGTATGTGAAAAATTCCATGCCTGACCGGGATTCGAACCCGGGACCTCCGGATGAAAAGCCGAGACGCTACCAATCGGCTACGGAGGCCGGCAGTCGATAAAGCCTCGCATTAAAGGCAAAACATTAAATTACTATTTTGTATTTTAATTAGTAACATTAGCTTTATTTTAATTAGTAACATACGTCTGTACTGCATCTATAATACGGTAATTTCATCAAAAACAGCGTTCGTGCTGGACTGATCGTTCGTAGCCGATATGAATACTAGGTAGTGAACCTGTTTACCGAAAATTTCGAAAAATCGCACTAATTGTTCTTGAATCTGGAATCCTGCGATTCGGAAAACGTATTTTATATCCCGCAGCTGTAGCACTACCATTTATACACCCTAAACGGATACCGTACCAATGTAAATAAGTACGGCATTACTTCAACGGCCAACCGATCACGTTCAAACTAGAATTCACAGTATTGACGGCACAGTTCACAGAAACAGATATACTTAATGTACTTTACCGAATGATTTACAGTAAACACTATATAATACAGTATTGCACATTGTTGATGAGCTGTTGTTATTTTATTGCCGACTTTGAAATAATAATTTTTCCGAAACTTTATTGCATTCCTGTCATTAATGAAATAATTATTATCTAATATCTGTCTACCTTGAGGCGTGAAGTAAACAAAATAGATGCCGATCGAGGCATTATGAATGGGGTGTACACAAAATTGTGCGACAACTATTGCCCGCTTGATTTAATTTCTATCAATAATAGTTGAGAAATAGTTGTCTATTGCTCTGCATATTCTAAAATATTTATTAAAATAAGAAAAGGTTATAAAATGTTAAATACACTAAAGTTATCTTCGATGGTAATTTTGTTTTACATTTACATCAGTAATTGTCGTACGCAGTTAATAGCTATTCAAAATAATAGTGGTTTAATGAAATTATAAACATAAATAGGTTTGTAAATAATTTGTTAAGTACTTTACACAAATCCTGAAATACTATTTACACGCATAAAATAAATTAAAAAATATTTTACGATTTATTACCGATTTTTGCTGGTGGTTTTTTTTCTCAATTTCTTGCGGTGAATCACTCGATAAATAATAATCGCATCCACTTAACGCCTCATTTTCACTAAAATTAGATTCCGAGGATTAATGAGTTTATCCAGCTCGATATCGACAAAATACATCTTCCACGTTTTTCTTCTGGCAGGAAAATGTAGATAAATGAAGAAACTGTGTTCCGCCATTTATTTTTAGTTAACTAAACGACATAGAATCTTTCAAATAAAATCTTTACATCCACTAATTTATAATTTTTGTTATTCCGAGCCGCAAATTATTTCACTTGACTCGACTCCATACTAGTTCTGTTGGATTCAGACTGCAGTGGTATGGTGGAAGCCGTAATACTGTGTGTCCATTTGCTTCGTCATATCATCGATTAGATATTTATTACATTTTTGCTTATTGTTTTTTATCTTCTTCTAGGAGTTTAACCTTTAAAAATGTAGAAGCAAATGGGATTTGTTTTTCTCTAAGCCACAAAGCTTAGAGAAAATACGGATTCCATATCCGCTTTTAGCCTCGATATATTCGGGATATTTTCTAATTTTACATTTCGGTATGTGCATTATCCATAACCTTAACACTATTCAGCGGAATTAATTTCACAATCGTGTTGAAAAGTTTAAAAAAATACAATTCATATCTTTGTGATAATCATCCCTTTATCCTTTATCCGTTTTATCGCCCTTTAATCCACGGTTAAAAATTCCATTTTCATTCCCTGTATGACCTGCTGTCAACCGTTTTCCTTTGTTACTTGCCGATTTTATACTGGAACTTAAACCAGACAGAAAACCCTGTTTAGATATGTCTTCTAGTTTTATATGCTTTTGATATAGTTTTATATGGATTCGAACACTAGATCGTGGATACCGGTGTTCTTTAATGGTTGGGTTTCAATTAACCACACATCTCATGGTCTACCTGGGATTGTACAAGACTACACTTAATTCATATTCATACATATCATCCTCATTCATCCTCTGAAGTAATACCTTACGGTAGTTCCGGAGGCTAAACAGAAAAAGAAAGATATGTCTTGAGGGGCCAACCTTGAGGGTCCGTGGCGCAAGCGGTAGCTTGCGGCACGGAGGTGGCGTTTCGTCCGGTGGTCCCGGAGGTTAAAAAAAGCAAAAAAAAGGGTGTCTTAATGGAATTGTCACACCAAACTTTATCCTTTATCGACTGAATGGAATTACCTTCGTTCACCCGAATTACATCTAGATAAACATTTTTCTCTCTCTAATTTGTTTCAATTATTTTCTTCGCCAAATCATTATACTTCATCTCTATCAACGATAAAACAGCTTTTTACTACAAATTTGAAATCCTTCCATAAAAGTTTATGTAATCTAGCCCGACTAATTTTCGGTAAATCCGGATCACTTTTGACGGCTGAAAGTACCTTATTCAGTGCGGCAATTTTTTTTATTGAAATCACAGACAGAATTTTTATTGAAATCGTCAAATCGGCGTAAAACGAGTTTTGAACATCTTATTTTCGATTTGGCGCGTAATCCCTAAGTACCTGAAACGGATGCACCCGTGATTTCAGATGCAAGCGCTTCTACCAGTGTAATTTCTAAAGTAGGGTATTTTTCACAAAATTTATTGAAAACATTAAGAACTATCGTCTTTTCCTCGCTTCCAAATATTTTACCTTTCTGTGTTTAACTATACAGCAAGAAGGACTCTCGACCGTTGTTATTAAATTTCACGACACTTAAAAACAAAAACTTAATTTATAGCACTGTAATAAAAAAAAGTAAGTCATAAATTTCAGTGTAAAAATACAGAGGAATTAATTGTCCGCGTTACGGATGCGGCTGAGCAACTTAACGACAGCCGAGAAGAACTAAAAAGCGCAATAGAAGCAGTACAAAAGCGTGCCAAGAACTATGTGGAAAATGGTGGACTCAATTTCAACTTTTATTATAAACAGATACGCATTTCGGTTTTTAAATAAAATTTGAATTTTTCCAACTTTTCACTAATTCAACTTATCCAGTTTTGTTCAAATTAAATTCTCTACATCTTTTCTTTAAATGTTTTATGTGTTTATTATTCGTTTAACGAAGTTATTATATGTCAAACATAATAATGGGATTTTTACTCCAATTTACTGGTTTTCATCCCAGATTTCCTAAAGACTATCGGTTCTGGGACCGATTTTAATCGATTTTCAGGTCAAAATCTATATGAAATTACTAATTCTGCTCGTTAATTTACGCTTAAATATTTCAATACGACCTCATTTCATTGGGGTAGCTGAAATCTTTCACTAGCCGTAATTAACAAACGAAGCGTTTTAGGACATATTTTTATATGAACTTTTTCCATTATTTTCACAAATAGAATAGGATATGAAAATCACGGGAGAATTTCGCGATACGCTTTGTGTATACGTTTTTAATACGACTTTAATACTACACACATTTCTTTTTAAACGAAGACATCTACATTATGAAACGTAGTGATCTGATGACGCTCCATATATCGGAGTCACCGAAAGACCGCTTAGAAGAACTCGACATTAAAATACCTAACATACAACGAAAGATACACAATAGCATGCTCGATTACACACTTCTACGTAAAATAAATAAAAACAAAGACAGAAAAAATACATCAAATTATCGCAAATGAAAACATCTCGAGTTCCCCCACGAGGGGAAAAACGCCGGCCAAGTGGCGTTACCGTAGCTACACCACCCCCTCCGTTCCTAGCACTGATGGGCTCTACCGGAGGTCGTCTTTCGCCTCGGTCTGATAACTCCACAGTTATCAAATGACCTCGGGGAGATGCCGCCGATGCCAATGCCCCGAGGAACATTCACATCGGCTGATAGTAAAGCCAAGTTTTGACACCGCAAAACCACCTACCAGAAATCTCGCTTCGAACACCTAATTTTATGGAAGTACTTGTTCCTCGTCCGGCGATACTCCGCAAACAGGGCTATTCGCCGGTCAGTATCGCGCTCAATTTGAGCAGCTCTCTTGAGTCAGCACACAGTCCGTTTTATCGTCGTCAATTCTCGAGTCCACCAACCAGCATTCCTCTCACGACCCGTGCAACGGGGAATGGAACGTTCAGCGGCTTCCACTACCACTGACGTGAAGTTTTCTGCCAGGTCCTCCAACGGGAGTGCGTCGAGATCTCGGATGAAGTCCCGGAGTCTAGCCGCTAAAATATCAGAAAACTTTGGCCAATCCGCCCGCCTGTGCAGGTAGCGCCCCTGCTGAACAGGGACGTCCGCTCTGTAGACATCGCGCAGCCCGCCAACCAGCTCAAAAACTATAAGCCGATGATCGCTGGAGCTGTCATCGACTACTGACCAATTTAGAATCCTACCAAAGACATCCTTACCAATGGTAACATCGATTTTGTTACTTTGGAAGGCCCTCCGCTCATTGACATTGCCGGCGAACGTAGGAAGCTCTCCGGTAACGTTATAAACATGAAAATTATGCTGCGCGATGAAGCCTTCTATCTATTCTCCGCTGTTGCCTGTGATCCCACTGTGACAAAGAGGCGATTTGGCGATCGCATCTACACCTATTAGAATTGGACGACCCGCTACCGCTCTAAGAATTCTATCCCATCTTTCCAAATGCTGTTCAGTGACTCTCCCGAGCTCCCTAACAACTCTGGTACGTTCAGCCTCTTACCGGAGACAAACGTGAAGGACATAGTCCACACTGTCATCAACCCTACAATCCGGGGATAAGCCCGTCTCCGCTAACCTGAACCTCACCAAACTCTATTGAAAACCCTCGTAAGGGGACCAAGCACCACTGGCAACGCACGAACAAGGATTCGATTGTATCACTCCACCGTGATACAATCGAATCCGGGGGCTTTATTTCTAGCCAAACTGCAGATCACCTGACGGACTTCCGCCTCGGTGATCTCTGAAAACTGGGTCTCTGACCTAAACTCCGCAACTTCTATTCTGACTTGTCGATGATACGAGGTCTCACCAACCTCGGTGTCATCTGGAAGCAGATCGTTCATCAGAAGACTGAAAACACGATCCTTGTCTATTACAACGCTGTCTTGGGTCGAGAGAGCCGACAGAAGAACGTCTTGTTTCCGCTTATGACCTAGGACGCGATAAACGACGCCCCAGGGATCCTTGTTTCCTTGCTCTTTAACAAAAGAGCGCTAGGAGACACTCTTAGAAGACCTAACTTTATGAAAATACTCAGTCCTTTTCCTGCGATACTCCGCAAGGAGAGTCGCTCGACGTTCAGGATCGTCCTCACGTTGCGAGGCCGCCCTGAGCCGCTTTACGGTCCGCTTCATCACAGTCAAATCCCGAGTCCACCAGCCAGCAATTCTCTCCCGACCCGTTTCTCGGGGTATCGATTGATCAGCGGCTTCAATCACCGCATAAGAAAAATTCTCCGCCAGGTCCTCAAGAGGGGACTCGTGGGGAAACCCACGACTCCCCGTCAAGACTCCGGGTGAAAACCCGAAGCCTGGCCGCAAGGACGTTTAAAAACTTGGGACAGTCCATCCTTCTGTGCAGGAAGCGCCCCTGCCGAACAGGGATGTCCGCCCTATAGACATCACGCAGCCCTCGTTCTAATTCAAAAACCATTAGCCGATGATCACTTGAGCAATCATCAACTACAGACCAATTCCGAACCATGCCTGGGTCATTCTTTCCAATGGTAACGTCAATGTTGGTACCATTGAAAGCCCTCCGCTGATCGACCTCGCCGGCGTAAGTGGGCAGCTCGCCGGCTACATTGAAGACTTCAAAACCATGCTGTGCAATGAAGCCTTCCACCAACTCTCCGCTATCGTCTGTGATTCCACTGTGCCAAAGAGGCGATTTGGCATTCGCATCCGCAGCTATCAAAACTGGACAACCAGCAAACAACCTGAGAATAGTATCCCATCTTTCCAAATGTTCCTCAGTGGGATCTCTGTAATGGAAGTACGAACTGACTACTAGGTCCAAGCCATTGACGGTAAGCTTGACAACGACATGATGCGTGTCAGAGTCTTGCCGTACGAAGACACTATCTAATGATAGCTTCCTGCACAGAACGACGGCTTTAGCGTCACCTACATAGAACTTTTTCCAACCATGGAAACCTGGCAAATCACCCTTGACCACGTACGGGTGTTGCAGAAGAATAACGTCGAGACTCCGTTTTTCAACGATTTCACCTAGCTCGACCTGAACTATATAGGCACCCTGGGCATTCAGCTGACCGAATCTAACCATCCAGTGAATTGAAATACATCTCAACCGCTCGCATATAACAACCGCACTCCCTGCTATTCACGGAGTGCTTATGGGGCTTGCGCAATTTTTGCAATTGCCGCAAGACGGAGTCTCCGCTTTCTTCGGACATGCCTCGCGCTTGTGGCCTTCCTCACCACAATGCGAACACACCTCCGCATACCTACAGAATTTAGCTATATGCCAGTACCTGCAACACTTAAAGCATCGCTATACGTCAAGGTGCTCCTTGACGCGGCAGGATGCGAAGTCATCGTAAACCCTACCTTCTGACATGAACTTCTGAAAGAGACTGGTGCTCAACTCGAAAATTCCGTGATACCAGTTTGCATTCCCTGCTGAAAGCAGCCTCGTACAACTCCGTGTTCTGCTTCCTAATAAGGGACAAAACCTCGGCCTCCGAGAGCTACGTTCGATGTCATTTACGATGACACGTGGCCTACATTTTTCTTTGGGGGTGACAGAAACCTCTAATTTCTTAACCGTTGGAGAGTCCTTGATGACACGGACTGTCTCCTTATTCTGCGCCACAGCAACCAGCCCCTTGCTGGTTTCTTTGACCTGCTTAATTTTCAGGTCCTACCGGCTGTCACAAAGGGCAGCCTGAAAGTCCTTCCTCAATTCCGCAGAAGATTTCGTGGAGCCCTCCGGCTTGTTGAAAAATAAAATCTCCGCCTTTCTTCCCTGGCTGGCTTCACACTTCCCCTTGATAACCTCAGCGTACCGCTTGGGCTGCGCTGGGGCAGGGACAGGGACCTTCTTAAAAACTACCTTTGCCTCTTTAGCCACATTAAATATAAAGGCTGTGTAATCAGCCGAGTTAGAGTTCATAAGTACCTAGGTGTTTTGTTTGATGAAAAAT